>VZTX01028410.1:2065823-2108730 GCA_013400915.1 Pardalotus punctatus
AAACTCACACCACTCTAAAGTGCCCCCCCACACAAACCCCCACACACACACACACAAAAAAAAAAAAAAAAAAAAAAAAAGGGGGAATACTGAGAGCAGGCAGCTAGGCAGCTGAAGTCTACATTCATTTAAGTTGTCAGTTCTGAGTCATTTGTAAGATCTCATCAGGAACTCCAATATCACATGTAGGATATGAGGTAAGTATTGACATGACTAAAACAGTCAGGAGTCGGGCACCAGTAAGACATCCTTGCTCCCTTCATCTTAGCACAGGGTCAGCAACAACACCAAATGCTTTCCCTGTCAAATACACTTTTCATGTATTTTTCAGTGTCATAACACATGGACCTAATAGCATTTACAAGAGATTCCATTCATCTCTGGAACAACACTGTTGCCTCCAACCCACATCAACAGCTTTTTTGCTGTTTGTTGTTCTTTCAGGCCAAGGAAGAAAAGCAATGTTTTCTCAATAATGTCAAGGAATTTTAGGTAAACAAACCCCTACAAAATGCCTGAGGGATGAGAGTTGAGTTTATTGTGCCAGCACGAGTCATAAATGATGCGACCTTCTTTTAGAGAAGGTGACATTGCCTCCAGCTGCAGGATTTTCTTGACAAAAAGGTGAAGGTGCACTATTACTCAGCTTTGTTTTCCTTCCAAAGAGAACAATCCGTTTCTGCAGAAGACGGACTACATGACCTCTTAATTAAAAGTCTGTCAATTCTAAAATAGCTTTAATTTCCCCTTGACCTTCTTCGACATTGGAAAGAGCAGAAACTTTGCGCTATGGAACAGAAGCAAACTCTGTATTTCCTACCAATCTTTAAATACATAGCTCATTAGCTTTCTACTTCTCTGTCTGAATGGAACTGCAGAGAGCACATATCTGCAGGGACTTTTACTACAGTATACAGCCTGGGGGGAAAAAAAAAAAAAAAAAAAAAAAAAAAAGACCACAACAGCCAACATATTCCCTTTGGTCTGCTTGCCAAGTCTGTCCCAAAGCAGAAAATCCAGATGCAGAACCCTGATGTTACAAGTTCTCCCACATACCTTTCATGAATTTGTCTGTGTAGGTTTGTCCCAAAGGGCTTTAGTTTCTTAGACATTTTGGAACCTGTGTCCATACCAAGACATACATTTGCAATACATTAAACACTCCTTTCACTGAGAAAGTGTGAGCTGCATCTTGAGCTCCAGTAAATTACGCTTTTCATCACAAATATTCTGTATTATTTGATCCAAACCATCCCTGGAAAGCTTCTCCTCGGTGAAAGGAGAAAAACATTCCCATGAAAAATTATTTCCTCCAAGAACATACATGGGAACTCTCCAGCACATAAAATTACACCAATAAAGAAGGACGGAAGGCAAGAATTCAGGAGACCATTTTAGCAGAATTTAAAAAAAAACAGACCAAAGCCTAACTTGCACCAAAGACCAGCTGGAAAGTCTGCATTGTCCATCACTAAAGAACTTCACATTTTCTTTCCTGCATAATCCCTAATTTCTAAAGTTTATTAAAACATTTTACAAGTACTGGGTGGGTGAATATTTTCACTTTCCAAAATACCCAGGAGGAGAACAAACTATACCCAAATTCAGTACATAATACTACTATAGCTTTACAAACACAGAAGACAAGGGGAAAATATGTATGTGAATAACATTTCCAAAATTAAAACTATTCAGAGGAAG
Organism: Pardalotus punctatus; assembly: GCA_013400915.1. Taxonomy (NCBI): domain Eukaryota; kingdom Metazoa; phylum Chordata; class Aves; order Passeriformes; family Pardalotidae; genus Pardalotus; species Pardalotus punctatus. The sequence continues at coordinate 2,067,525 of VZTX01028410.1, forward strand.
AATCTGAAGGCAGATCTGTAACTCCTAACTTCAATGTCTTGCTCTTTGCTGAACAACCCTCCTTCAACTGCCACAATTACAAGGCTGGACAAACCTTTTTCCACTGTAAAGCTCGAGCTTTACAAAGGATTCCCTACCTCTTTCAATCAACTGGGTAAAGATAAACTGCTGTATGCATCAGTCATCCCTAACCTGGGTTTTGTGCACAAACTCAGATTTTTCAGAGGAGGTATGAATATGCAACAACCCTGTTACCTTAATTAGACATAAAACTAACAAAGAGTTAACACCACCAAAACTTTATATGTGCTATACTACCAGGAAACCTTTATTCCTTTTCTCTTATGAATGCTTCTAACACATATAAAAGAAATTATACTGCCAACTGTCTTTATAAGAGCTCTGAGAATAAATCTAATGCTAAAAAATTAGAAAGATGATCAGAATTATATTCTAAAATAGTGTCTACAAAACCCAGATATTCATAAGTTTTTGGCATCATATTCTCTGTATCATATAGATCAGTATTTGTAATTTGAAGATTTTAATTCCAAATTTTTATTAAAAAGTTACTCAGAAGAGTAACTGCCTACTGAACAGCTATAGATATTAACAACAGACTTTTCTTTCGTGCAACATTTTTAACCTTTCCAGGAGTACTGTCTAAAAGTGCATGTAAGGAACCAGTGTCAGTCATACTATTCTTAAATGTAAACAATAACTTTCTACTAATCAAATTTGTATTCTTATGACCTAAATATTTTTTAGAAAGCTGCTATTATTTGTAAACTTTGAAACTGGAGCTACTCAGATGATTTCTTTTGGCTGGACCAGAAAACACAGCTACACACTCTGTTTAGTAATTATGATTTTCATCTGATTCCACCTACTGGTAGGAAAATTGTTTTCTATAGCCTTGACAATGGTATAAACAAGCAAACAAGCTTTGCCCACAATCTTATTCAAGTAGTTGAGAGTAAAATGGAGAACTGGGTTTTTCAACAAGGAACCTGATTTTAAAAGGTGCTAGTAAAGAGCTGAAGGAGTGACATTCCATTTCTTTTCCATTCACAGGCCGTAGTGAGGCTTGACTAACTTTAAAGGCTAAACTTTTTTGAAATACACAGCAGTGAAGACTGAAAAAAATTTAATTGCATTTTAAATTGTTCTTTTATATAATCTATTCTATTTAATGTTTGTACTGTTTTTTAGATGAACAAAATGTTTCTTTTCATCATTTTGCCAAGAGCAACATTTTACTAGATACAGATTTTTAAATGTTTTTAAATATATATGTGAAACACAAAGGACATTTTAATCAACAACACAAAGCTAACTGAGTAAATCTTTTATATTAAGATAATTTTCTCTAAATAAAACTTTTTTTTTATATTCATATAAACATAAGGGTCATGACATAAGACTATCCAAGAGAAAATATCATCTCTGTTCAAGCCATATAAGCACAAAAAGCCAGGAAGGTTGGCTCCATGATGGGCTAATTCACCTCAGGAAAAGATTTATTTTGTCTGGTTTGTAGAAGAAAGTCAGCAAAACACCAAAACTCAACCTTAAACCATTTTGTGAGGATTCCCAAGCTGGTAAAGGGATGGATCTCAGAAAATTAAGGTTTGACATATACATAGTCTCCTAAATAAAATGTGGGATCTAGGCCAATTGACCTACATGACACCGCAAAGCTTGTGAAAAGACCTGACTCTTCTACTTGGTCCCACAAGATGGAAAAAGACCTGCCTCTCTAACTGTGCTTTTGAGTTGCAAAAGCTCTACATTTAGAGTGGAGGGGGGCTTCACCACAAATTGTCTGAAGGAACCCTTGAATATCCTTTAAATATCATAAAAACACTCCCCCCAACAATCATTAGGAAAACATACCTACACACATGCCTTTTTTTTTTTTTTAATTGCCTCTTTTGGGCTTCTCCTTTGGCTGACCACCATTCAACCAGATTGGGAAGAAAACTTTTCAGTTTTTAAAATACAATATGATAGAAGTCATTCATCATTTCATGGGAAGAAAACAACAGCATGTGGAAAATGCTTAAAAAATTTATGAGAAAGGATCTTTTCAAAGCAACTTTAGACACCAGTGTTTGTTGAACCTTTTGAAGTGCCTTTGAAGGGGGTAAATAATCATACAAAACATTTTAGACACAGTAAGATTCATAGCACAAACCAGAGAATTTACTCCCAATATAGCATACGTATGTTTCTACAGGAGTGCTGACCATGTGAAGTATAAACCTGTAAACATTTTAGCAGTGCTCTACTGAATATGTTTCCCCACCAGTGAAACAGTTAAAAGGGGGGTGAGCCTGTAAATACTCTTTCTTCATGAAATATTTGACACAAAAAAGTCCCAAGCAGTTTAGTACAGAAAGAAGCTCTGTCATGCCACAGTGCAAATAACATTTGAATTCCAATTTTTGCAAATAATGTGAACACTTGTTCTCAATTTTTTAAACATTATTTTTCTTTGAATGTTGAGAAATAAATTAGTTATGAGAAGAATAACAGAGCCATGAAGTTTGGAGTCACATATAGTAAGTCTGTCAAGTCTACTGTAAGCAAATTTACTGTCAAGAAGAATCTTACAAAGCATTTCTAAAGCAGTTGGTTACTTCCAGTAATAAAACAAACCATGAATGCTTCCATGTGCAATTAAATCTCCCTTTTGTTTGTGCACCATGACTGAACTAGCAGACATCCAGAACTGGGAATGTGGTGCAGCACAATGCAGACACCTGAACCAGCTTAGTGAAATCAGGAGCATGTGGAAGCAATAGCATTACCTGTTTTTTCCACTGTATTGTATTTCAGCTCTTTCCTTGCCTTTTCATTAGCTAGTGGAACAATGACATAACATGGTGATGACAATTCCATTGCACACATGCATTGATTACAATGTATTTGAACAATTTGTTCCTTTTCAGATATAAGCACAAACTGGCTTTTATTAGATTCAATCTGTAGTAAATCACAGTATGAAAGACATTATGAAGTACTTCTTCCATTATTTTCTAATATGCTAAGAGTAAGTTTAGAAAAAATTAATTTCAGATATTTGGTTTGATCAGTCTGAAGAAAAAATGAGGCATCTCTACTATCAGTCTTCCAGCAGATAACAGTTTGTTAGATTCCTTCATGTCCATAAAAGAGCAGAGAATAAAACTATTCACCATTATAACAGAAATTCTCTATCAATATACATTGACTGCTCCATTACCCCATACTATGTCTACTCCATAAACTGTCCTGAAATGCGTATCATGAAGTCATGCCCCCATGGACCATTGTGTGAAAAGAGAAATATTTAATAGTGGCCATGCTCTTTACTGTATCTGCCTAATCCAGGCTTTTAAAGCAGCCAAGCCATATCTGCGTTCACATCTACTAGCAATCCAACATTTTTAGAAGCACAGTTTTCTATATAAAATAGTATTTAATGAAACTGTGCTCCAAATGGGTGGCAAAACGGAATTCTGACCCACAGGCAAAGGCACCTGAACACGGCTGTAGGACACGGGCCTAGGGGCTCTGAAAAGCTGCCGCAGTCTCACCTGCCGTGCCAGCGCAGACACAGAGCGATACCCAATCTGTCTGCAAAAGTCATGGCAAACACATCATAATCTGCAGTAAAACAGGGGATGGAGAAAGGGCTATCAGATCAGATCTCTGATTCATTGGTACACATTTTTAAATCTTTAGAAATAGTATCTGAAGAGGGGGGAAATAGTTTCATTACCATTTGGGTTTTGGGCTTTTTCTTCCAAGCATCCAGTTGTCTAATCAAACACCAGTGCCACCTTTGGAATTCCATTTTGCCTCAAATTCAGTTTTCAGATTTTTTTCCTTTTACTTCTGGCTAAAGAAATATCCACCAATGCCAATTAAAAGTGATAATGCAGCAGAGAAAACATATCAAGATTAGCAATAAAACTGTATGAATTATTCTATCCACCAGATGGCATATGCCTCACATTTTACTTCAAATATAGTAAAACTTCAATGACAGGTGCAAAGATCAGATTTTTCCTATTTCTTTTTCTTCTAATGTACAAATTTCAATAATATTTTATTATTTATACAGTTTCAACGAATGAAAATACATGTGCTGTAGCCAAGGTATGGAAGAAAGAGTTAATTTCCACAGTTAAAATATACACAGCCCATCTACCAGCTGCTTTGAAACCTTAGCCTTTGCTCTCCTAGCAAGGAGATGCTAATACAGTTGCATTAGGGAAGTTATACCTGTAAAGCTATCCTTGCAGAGATCTGGGTCAGCATAAATATAGTGTAAGGATTCTTCTGTAATGAAGTCTTACTGTCAAAAGGACTGCAGAAAGACAAAGATTTTATCACTATGGGTATCATATCGCATATTCACAGTTACTCTGGATTATATATGTATGTGCACGTATACACACATCCAAACCAGGTCTAAGTGGAAATCAGTGATGACAGTTATGCAGCAGCCCTATCAATACTTTCAGAGAGCATTTCAGTGGAACCTAAACTCAAATTTCAAATCGGACTCCTAAAAAATCAAACCTGTAAATCCCTAAGATTTCTAACTGTTGCTGGTCTGATTATGAGAAACACAGGGCATCCAGCATCTTGAAAATCATGGTAGTTTTATCCAGTAGACTAATTGGGAATTTTTTGTGTCTAATTTAAACTGCCAATTCTGGCTGCAACTTTTCTGAGTAGTACTAAAGTGTGAATTCTACCTTCAGAAAAGTATCATGAGAACTACTGTATAAACAAAGCTTTCTCAGATCATCGCCCTCCTGTTTTGGGGGATCAACTCTGACAAAGAATAGTTCAAACCTTCATGCTTTCTTTGGCTGATGTCAGTCACACCAATTGCATCTGTCCATGGTATCAGGCTAAGTTAAAGGCACTGTGCCGGGCAACATGACAACAGTTGGCAGGACTTACGAGAAGAAGCAACTTACAACAATTAGCAAAAAGCAAGTACCAACAGAACATGAAGCAATAATCTCATCTCAGTCAAAAACTACAAAATTTGATCCAACCAAATCATGGACTCAGTCATGGGTTTCCAAGCTGTGGTGCACATACTATTAATGATACACAAATGTCACCTAAGCAAAAAAAAACCTCTTCTTGTATGTGCACAAGTACTGCTGCTACTGTGGTAGCGGTAATATACGATCAAGGTAAAGTTGAAAGTTCTGCTCCTTGTCAGTGGGAGAAAGGTGGAAGTCTGCGAGTCTCTGGAAAGCACAGAGATTCAAAGTATCAGCAGGAGTGTTAAATTTTCTGATATGCCTCATCTTAGTCTTCTAAGAAACTTTGTTATGCTAAGATTTCCAAAATTAAGTTTCATTTTTTAATTATAAGTTAATTAAGTTTCATTATTTAATTTCATTTGTTGACCAAGTAAAAATTTGAAACTGATTTTTATCAAACTTGAGACTCAGTAACTCTTCTTGCAGATCTGCTTTTTTTTAAACTAATACCCATTTTTTAAAAAGCATGTAATTTTTATCAAATACTTTCCATAGCAGAAATATTGTTGAGGAAAAAAAACCCTATAAAATATCATCTAATTAAACACCCAAGAAGGTAGCAAAATTGCCCAACTACTGAGCCCTACCACACACACTTGGCCTTGTCACATCAAGCCTTGCCAAAGGGTCTCAATTCACAATGATTTAAAAATCAAATGATGACTCATAATCTCTCTCCAAATTCTATTAATTTTCTTTATATTACTACTTGAAAGTACACACTCTGTACATAACTATCATGATAGCACCAGCACTGGTTTACATATGTCTTAGTTCCACAGAAAACCAGCAAAACTCTCAGTTCTGGTTAGGTTTGAAAACAAGATTTTGTCAGATTTGCTCTCTACAGCTTTCAAGTCCCGAAACTCAAAGGACGCTTTGTCAACTATCCCTTTTATTTTCCTTCCAAGTTTTTCATAGAACACTGGCTCCTTTTCATTAGTTCTTTCAGTTAACTACTTTTCATATCTCATTAGCAAATTCGCCCACTACTGTTAAATCAATTTCCACGTCTTCTACTTAATGAAAAAAAAGGGGTTTTAAAGTTTTTGTTCTCTTGGATCCACTGAGTCACAACCACATGGGTATGTCCTGTGAATCTGCTTTCATCTTGGCTGTTGTTTTCCTTGTGGTTTTTTGCAGACTGGAGAAATTTAAATTCAGCAAGGATCAGAGGAGTCTGGTCATTAATGCCTAAGATAAATATTAATTAGCAAAGACTTATTTTTTCCTCATGAGCACAGTAGAAAAAAACCCCTTGCAAATGTGCAATGCTCTATGATAGTTTGATTTAACTTTGGCCAAAAATACCAGCTCTTTTGGAAAGCCAATTGCAATCTAAAAGTGTAACAGTACAACCATTTGCATATCAATCACCCAATGTAAAGTTTGAATTCTGTTTACTAATGTTCACATGAATAAAAAAAATCCCCAAAAAGAACACATAAAGAAAGAGGACAAAAGAAAAGTTTAAACTGAAATATAATAGCTAAAAATGGGAGAGATGCCACATGGGAATTTATATCAACTCCACAAAGCTGGACTTAGGGCTAACAGAAGTAGGAATGTCCATTAAGACCACACAACTGCATGAAGAAGGAATTTCAGCCTTAACTATTAGGCTCGGTGGAATATAGATTGTGAATACTATGAAAAAATACTATCTAATAGTAGAGAACTAAAGGGAAATATATTGGGAAGTTTTTCCTCTCTATAAAAGATTGAAGGATAAAGGAGACTCCATAAAGACCACCAGTGCAGTGAATAGTAAGCACTTTGAGCGTAAGTTCAAGAATTATCATATATCTGATAAATCAAAATATTCTCATGGAAACACAGAAACTTGGAACTGATGGAAAAATTCCATCACACACACCCAAATTCACCACACAAAGCTTCACCCTGGTATTTCCGATGCTGGATTAATTCTTCTATCACAAGTGAGGTCCTGGTGTAGCAAAAGCTCTGTAGTGTATGAAACATCTAGGTACAACAAACGGAACTTCATCTTTTAAATTTCAGCATAACTTTATAATTGTAATGATGTCCAACATATTTGTTTTACTTTTCCATCATTTTCTAAAAGTAATTTAATTCTGAAACAAACCACTGATACATTTATCTCCTCAGCAGCTAAACCACTGGCAGGAAAAACAGGAAACAGCTGGTCAAAACTGAATTGTGATGAGAAATTTGTTCAAAACTAAAAAAAATATTACTCAAGAGGCTAGATTTGTAGTTTTTACAAACCAATGGCAAAGAAACACTGTGCAAGCTAAATTGCATACGCAGTGATCCACAAATGCCTGCTAAAGATGAAAGAACTTTGTTGCTCAAAAGCATTCAAATTACAATAAAAGTCCATCCAAAATCTGTTGGTTAAGGAAAACAATAAAAAAAAAGGAAACAAACCCCCCCCCTATTTCTGAACTAATAGAAAATAAGAAAATTTATACAGTGTTGTTAAATATGATTCATGTTACACTTCATGCTTATAGATAACCTCTATCTTTTCTACAGCCCCAACCCTGTTAAGTGACTTGGTGTGAATAGACCAAAGCCTCCCTTACAGTGATGGCAAATCACTACAACTCAATAAAATGTTCACATAGCAAAAGGGTTTGCACTCCTGCAGTTCTCCTTGACTGTATTTTAAATAAGGTAAGTTTCAAAAGGACACATAGGTAAACCAGAATACAAGTTAATTTCCTAAAAGGGAAGTATTCTGAATGCTCGTGAAATAACATTTTTTCCCTTGAAAATATATACATTGACATACACAAGCCACCAGTGCAATCCCAAGACTGCAAACAGACAGGAAGTCCAATGTTACAGCTCCCATGACAACAGTAATGTGCTTATATAAAGTAAAAAATCTCACATATGCACAGGGTCAGAACTATAATGGCCTCAGGCATGCTGCAGGATGCTCTAAGTCTGCAAAATTACTCAAGATAAATTCCTAATTTAAAACAGAAGATTGAGGATCAGTTTGCTCTCAGGAGTCTTTTTGTTGATCCAACACAAAATTACATTTAGAACAATTATCCAGGCCTTGGATATATTCTTATGTTTTTGCTGAAAGACAAACCCTTCAGAATTATCATTCAGACCTTTATTCAGCCAAGAAGTATTTCAATGTTGATTGGCTATATACATTTTTCTTAAAAACTTGTTTTTTCTTTGCTCTTATGCTCATAACTCTAAAATTCCCCAATTTTAATATTTGGAACTGGTACGTAAATTTGAGGGTGGGTTTCCACCCCCTCCCCTTCACTGGAAACTTACAGGATATGTCTTTTCTGCAGACTACAGTGCAGCACACAGCTACTGAGCTTGCTGAGATAAAAGGAAATCTAGCCACAGCAGATGGGGAGTGTTTGGGAGAAGTTTATCTTCTCCAAACTCTGAGTGAGCTCACTGACATCTAACTGCCGCTAAGTCTAGAGAGCAGATGAGATCATCACTTGCTTGGAAAACAGCTAGGACATAGATTCAAGTCCAGAAGCGGGGTTTCCAAGCAGTGTGATAACAAGAACAGTAAAAAACAGTATATGCAACTGAAGGGTACTGAGGGAAGTTTTATTTATTAAGTTAATGATCCCACCTGAGTTAATTACAATGCATTACACATATTTATATAGAAATTTTTTTAATTTTTTTTTTAGTTTAAAACTATAGTTTTAAAACTGGTTAATCTAAGTTTGGTACATGGCTATCTCTTAAAATGTTTGACATAAAACTGTGGTTCCCATGCACCCAAGAGCTTCATTCTGCACATGGTTCTTTTTCTCCCTCCAAGTAACATTATCCCAATAGGAGATTTTAAACAGATTACAGTATGACCAGGATTTCACCCATTCTCTAATACTTGAAGGGAATTCCTAAACACTCTAAGAACTAAGACTGCTGTAACATGAAACTAGAGCAGTTAATAATACATCCTTTGTTTTGCCCACAATTTACTAATGAAGGTCGGTATCTGTTGTGATTGCTTGAAAACAATTTTTACAGTGTTGGGAGACTAGCATGAAAATAACCAGTACATAACAATCACTTTTAATCACCTTAAAAGCAGCTCACACATTATTTTACTGTGAATTCAAAGTCCAAATGGTAGCAACACGCAACAGGCATTACAGTTACTGGAAAAGCTAAGGGGAAAAACACCCTCTACTTTCACAAGAGTTCATTAAGAGTATTCGGAGTCCTGCAACAAGTGCAGGTGCTGATTTCAAGACATATATAAGCTTTTTCATTAAGGTTGCATGTTTCCACGCTATCACAGCAACCTTCTTCATAGGTCTCCATCTTTGAGTATTTTCCATACTAAAAGAAAGTCTTCAATCTCAGTTCAAAAATTAGTGTATCTGGTTACAGCTGAAAATACTAAACAAATTGTTACTTTCACACAATTTTCAGGACAATAGAAGCACTGTCTGATAACTGTGTTTTGCAGGTAAATAATAGCATCCAACTATATAATTTTCTAGTTAAATTATTAGAACAAAAATTTTTTTAAAAGGAAGAAAAAGAAAATAAAAAAGTGGCTACAAATTCCAGGGCTAAATGTTTGCCTCCAGCACTGCCCCACTTCTGACATTCCTGATGAAAGCTGTGTGCTGTCACACTGCCCTGAATCACGCTGGTTCCAGTGCTGCACTGCTGTTATTAGCTTTGTTTGCTGTGGGAGCACCCTCGGAGCCCCCCTGTCACTTGATACTCCTTCTCTTGGATGGTACTTAATGGCTGTATTATGTTTAATTGTTATTCTGATTTTTAGGCTGTCATCAGTCCATATTATCAGGAAAATTTCATGATCAGAGGGCTCATGACCGTATATTTATTATCCAGTCACTTTTCACACACAGAGGAACCAAATAGCCTCATATCTCATGGGGGATGCTTAGATATTATGGCAAGTAAAATTTTCCAGCAGAGATTTTTCCTCTAAGTTATTCTTGAAATTTCATACTGGTAAGGTATATGCCTCCCAATTACTGTCAACCCAAGCTTATTTCATTTTAGAAAAATTTCTTTTTAAAAGATTCTGAAAGATTGTAGGAAAGCAAGATAAATTAAAATGCATAGGAAATCTCATAAATTCAGATTTTGGCTATTCGCTCACCAACAGAATGATCTTTACATGGCACAGTTTTTATTAACTTCCACCAGAGCAAACAACCCAACTTTTCAACAGTTCATACAGGTAATGGAGATAACTTAGTTTCAACTGAAAAAGAATTCAGAAAAGTGTCCAAGTCTAACAAATTTAGAAAAGTGTCCAACTCTAACACTCTAAAATGAACCCTTTAATGTGCTGCAGGGAAATTTTCTAAACCAGACCTTCATGCTTCTTTATGGTTAATGAACAGTCGCTAGAAGGAAAGTCAGAAAATGTGGAAAAACTGAAGGCATAATATAATGCTCTTGCCAAGACTCCCACACTATTGGCTCTAAATACCTAAGTGTGCTCACAGCTAAAACTTATTGTTCATAATTTGGCCCAACGCTGTTAAAGGTATAAGGCAACTATAAAATAATACAAAGTATTAAGTGATTTAGCTCAAACTCTATCACACATTATGGTAGTAAAATGACTTCTTCTACAGACAGAGAGTCAATTTTCTATTTTTAAAGCCAGCCTTTAAAACTGGAGTAACTCAACCCAAAGCAAATATAAGTATAGAGCTTCATTTTAAAAAGTTCAATTTATTTTTACAGCACTTACTGAAGGGAAAACATAATTTCATGCCTATTTGGCTTCCCTAATTTTTTTCCAAATAGTCAATTCTGCTCATTAACTTTTTTCTTCAAACAAAGAAACAAGAAATACAGGATCCAGGTAGAATAAAAACCAGCTTGTCCTTACCTACCAACTACTTTAACATAAGTAAATAAACCTTTATGTCTAAAAAGCACAATGGCATTATTAACAGGCAAAATACTCATGCACAGTTAGATAAAAAAAATATTGTTAAGAGTGGAGGAGCAGTCCAACCACTTGTAGATTATTTGCTTTATGTCATTAATTTCCTTTTAATTTTTTTCAGCATGCTGGACTAGAAATTTTATTTTAAAACGGGAAGCCGAAGAATCTCAAATCCGCCTGTAGTCCACACCACAGAATAACAAAGTAGTCTTTTTTTTTTGTTAAATAGAAGTACAAGTACGGCATAAACTTTACCATAAAGAGCAGTGTTACAGTTTAGGTATGCATGCAAAACTGTGAGGAAAGAGAGGAAAAGTCCATTTAAAGAATGCCATCTTTTAAAATATGTAGCAAGAAGTAAAAAGCAGTGGGAAAAGCATATAAGACAGCAAACCCACACTTGATATTCCTACAGAAACAACTAAAAACAATCCAGAAATGAAAGTCAGTAATAATTTAATTTTTTTTTGCTACTTTGTGGGTTGTGAATCTCACAGAGTTTGGCAGAATAACTTTACAAATAAGATTCTTATGCCCAGGTGATTTCACATGGACAACTCCACAAGCTTTGTGTCTACTAAATCAGATCAGCCATCTGAATGAAACACAGCACACAAACAGGGACTCTGTTGCTGCTTATTGCTATTAGCACAAAAGGTAAACCATCAACATGGGCCTCTTCATTATATAAATTATGTTGTGAATACATTGGAAAAGTGTATCTTCCAAGATATTCCTAGATATAAAAGAGGGTTACACTATTCATTCTGACAAAATACTGACAATCAAAGGTTACAATTAACTTCATACCTCAGAAAAAGAACCAAAAAACTTCTTCCAAACACATAGCATTACTAACCCTTCCTTTGCTCATAATCATGTGCTAGCATTTGCAGTAACCAGCTTCTGCATTTTTTTAGTGCAACTGCTGTTGAAATAGCCTAAGCAAACATTATTTCCACAACTGATAGTGAAATACTCAATCTATCTATATTTTCAGAAATGCCAGAAAAGCATGCACTGACTGGAATTGCTGATACAGCACTGGAAGGGAGTGGGAAAGCAGAGGGAGGGAACTGAGGTCTCTGTAGGTTCAAAATTAATATAAATATTGATTTTAATTACAAAATATTTATTTTAGTTATGAATATACTCAGAATTAATAATCAATTATAAACAACAAAAGAATTCAAATACTATCTATTAAACAGAAAACAACTTCTGCCTAGCTCTGTTTTTCAAGAAATATTATCCAAGATGACTATTTTAGATATCACATTAATAAAACAGAATACAAAAAATTTTACCTCCAAATCTTTTTTCTCTCACTAACTTTTTGTTAAGAGATACCATCAACTGACTATTGCTCAGCTTTATGGAAACAAAGAAATCTTAATACAGGACTCCTTACATCAGCCATGAATATCACAAATCCTGTGTAAAATGAATGCAATGCAAGGAGTCATAAAAACACCATGGATACGACAGGGAAAAAACCCAAAAACCTGATACTAACAAATGCTGAACTACTACACCAAAACATTACATTAACTATGAAACACTCCTACAAGATAAATCCATAATAGAATCCTTATTCTACCTGGAAACAGATGTGGCAATTGATTTTTTTTAAATTGTTGCCTAACGAGCATTTGGCATTTTTGTAGTGCCTTAGCAACTAGGAAGAATGTCAGGTATATTAGAGTGCTAACTTCTATCTGAGCAGAGTTGAGCAAGCCAGCAGAGTTCTTGCTTCTTAAAGCTCAAGCTACTGGTACCAGGAATGTAATGACACAGCAAAGATAGTACTGACGCCTACAAAATAAGCTTAACTGAAGAATTCAGCTATTATGCACTGCAACTATGTTGTCGCAGCTGCCATCTGCAGATCTTGAGGTCACTTACGTGGCTTGAGAGAATCACTCCATGAAAGTTTAGTGAGCTGCCCAGATTTAATATCTTAGTGGTGGACACAGTTAGTCTTATCACATTGCTCTACCGCCACGGCAAAACCACCATCATATCAGGAAAAAACGAAGCGTATTGCAGCTCCATGAACCTAACATCTCACAGATCCCAGGAACTCTGACTTTGCTAACGAGTCCGATTGCGAACGCGGTGCAGCAGAGCTGAACCCAAGCAGTGGATACCTGCCCAAGCAAAGCCAACACCAGAGCCTGCACTCTCACAATCTGCTTCTATGGCAAACTCTTTGCACTTGTGACTTCTTAAATACACACCCATGTGAGGGGCTTGCACTGTTCCAACATGGACAAGCAGATGTCTCCTGAACAGATACAACAGCCACGTTACAAACACCCATCTGAGAAGGGTAAATGCTGCATTGTATTTAGCTATAAAAACTTAGTGCAAAATTAGGAAAAAATATTCAACATAAATATAACTTAATGTATTTTCTATATAGTGCAAATCCTCAGTCCCACCTCCCTATGTAGAGGAAGAAAAAAGAAAAAAATCACTCAACAAGACGACAGTTCAGTGCCTTTCCTTTATTAGTGCTAGGATTTTTATGTAAGGGATATGCACAAATGAGACCCACATTTTCCTACTTAAAACATAAAGGTCTCTATTGTTCCATGCTACACTAGTACTGCTATGAAAACTTAATTTCTCCAACTTTTTTTTCCTCTTGAAGAACAGAGCTACTGTTCCCGTAGCTGTTCCAAACAGAATGCATGCTCAAAGGGTGAGATAAGGGGAAAGGAAGAACAAATTACCACATTCATTTACTACTTTTTCCTTCTTCCTTTGATTATTAGCATGAAAGATTCCTACAAATGCCCATAATTCATTAAATTATTTTAACCCAGTGCATATGTTCAACAGGTCCATATATTTATCACCTCCATTAAGTTAATTTCTGTGTTTGTGTAAATCCATCTATAATGCTAATAATATAAGCCATAAACACATAGAAATATTATTGAAGAAAATATTATTGCACCCCAAAAAATTGACACTAAAATAACACAAAAACAATGCTAAGAGGACTTAATGCATGTTATATGAAGAGATTATATACAGAGGTTAATAAGAAGAAAAACAACTTTAGTGTTCATTTGGACGAAGAAAGATTTATAAATGTGGTTTTAAGCTTTTCCTGACTATGAGAAAACATTCTGTGCATCGTAATTATGCAAAGTGCTTTACAGTGCCTCTTTATCTTTTGCTCACTTGTAGACAGAATATTTTCTATTTAAATAATTATTCAGTGAGTACTCATTACTTTTGTTTCAGAGTTCATATATACAGACTACAAAAACAGCTTCAAATCAAAGCTCTCCCACCACAAAATGCTATATGTTCAGTATTATACAACAGTGGTGGAAAGTGGTTAACCAGGCATGCACCATAAAAGCTAAGGAACTCATGTCAAATTGGAAATATCCAATGAAGAAACAAAAACACATCCTTCAGCTGCCTCAGCTACAAAATATTCTCCCATCTCTCCCCCATGAGATTTACAATGATACTTATAATGATACTTAAATGTCCTGAGCACACACCATGTTAGTAAATCCACAGAATTATATTCACCCCTCGGTGGGAGCATAACCCTGCAGTGCATCTGCCATCCCAGCAAGTTCGTACTTCCACTGACTGGTGTAGTGAATTTCACAATAATGAACACTACCACAAAGCTCTGCAACCTGGTAAAAATCCTCACATACCCATGTTTATAGAACTCTTCAATCAAATCTTTAAATGGAAAATATTAGTTTCTAGAAGGACATGAGGATATTACAGGAGGGCACAACTGTCATGGAGTCATTGAGTCCTCTCTTCCCATGTCACTGACAAAATTTCATATTTGTTTGGTCAATTTTACCATAGGACTATGTGATCTTAAATGAACGTAAGTGATAGATGATTCCGTGATTCCATACAAGTAAGTTTTCTTCCATTTCAGTCCTACTGAAAGTTGTTGAAGACTCTGAGTACTAAGTATTGAAATTTGAGGAGAAGAGATTCACATTTATTCAGGACCAATATAAAAGAATAGCTTATATAACAACACTCTCCTTTACCTTGATTATTTTCCCCTCCCCAGAGCTTATTCATACATTTTAACAGAGAAAAACCACAGCTCCTTTTTTTTCTAAGCTCAGTAATCAGTGGTCAAAATCTTTTATAGATTACATACAAAACTATTTAATTTCTACCAGCACAGAAAATCTTTTACTACTTAAAATAATATAGTAAGAATGTGCTATGTAATTTCTATGATATTAATAATTTATGCATTCATGATTTCATTCTAAACTTAGAATTCCTTGCATTATGTAATTTAAGAGAAGACAAATCAGGACAATATCAGTACATTAATGTGTATTATTCAAGTATTATTTATTTTATTATTTGCAAGTGGAAAAGAAATAGAAATACCTGTAACTTGATGAAATACTATTCTTTCTCTTCTTGAGCAACAAATTTTTCACTGTAATGTAATACTCTCACATGTAATAGTATTATATTTATGGAACAATTATTAATATATCCATCAAATGTTTATACACACATATATGCTATATATATTCAAACGTGTAGAGCTACAATATATATTTATACACCCATCTTATATATATGGAAAAATAAATATGTATATTATATGCTTTTTCAATTTAAAATATAAATATCTATAAATGCGTATATATTTTTAATCTCTATATTGGTGTGTTATATTTTTAGATGCAAAGAATATTTATCAATAAATAAATTTATACATAAATCTAGGTATAAATATTTGCCTGTACACATTTTATAGAGACATATATATAAATATATATGTATAAATTTTATACAAATATAGACATATTTACCACATGTCTATTTTTAACCAAAAGAATTTTAAAAGGTGACAATACATTTTCCTAAAAAGCAGTGTTCAGCATAAGGTTGTTCAATGTGGGTAAGTGAAAGATCTCATTCAGTGTTACTAAGTGTTTACTAGTTGAAGGTGCTTTTCTAATGGAAAGGTCATCAGGTTATCAAAACAAACAAGGAAACAAAAAAACCCCAAAAAACACTATGAAAAACTTACCTCATACCATAAAGACTTCTCAAGACAGCAATTAAAATTCCATTTTATGAGGGACTGAATTATAGTTAGCTGTTCTGTTGTAATCCTAGAAAGCTTCACGCCACTGTTGTTTCTCCTTTGCTCAACATAATTCCAAGCAACAGTTCCTATGTGCCCTGAAGGTAAAGTCCTAAAAATTGCTCTCGTTCCAGTATAAACTGATTTTTTAACCTCTTTATCATTTTTACAGAAACGTCTAATTAATAGAGTAGAACGTTCCTTTTTGTTTCTAAAAAAATCCTCTTCCAACTCTTCTTCACAGTTATCATTACAGTCCTCAAAATGGCTCAGAAAGGGCTTTGAGGGCATTCTTCCAGTAAAGTTATTTCCACAGAAGTTGTGACCTGAGCACGCCACTTTAACCTTTCGTGGTGCTCTTTCCAGACATAAATACTTATCCCTTAAAGCATCTTCATACAACTGCTGCCCATTTTCATTCTCACAATTATTTGTCAACTCCATTATGCTGCAAGTGCAGGTTGGGGAACCAGTGGTGGTACCATCACCATCGCTCACGGGCTGCAAACAGTCATCCAAAATGAAGCTGTTGTGTAAACTGCACAAAGCCTTTGATATATTCCTTTCACTAGCACAATGCAAGTGAAAAAAGGCCACTTTATCAGGATCACTGCTGTCATTCTTATTTACTGCTGTCTGGCTTCTTAATGAAGGTCCATTCATTTTCAACTGAATTTCAGCAAGCATGGCTCTTTCCAGCGAAACAGGAATTCCAGTTTCCAGGCATGTCTCTTCCCCTGCTAAAGGATCACAAGATTGATACAACTGGCTGCACGGGAGATTGCTCTTGTAGTTTTTCTGTACAATGTTACAGTTAATGTTAAGAAATTCCACTGAATCAGAGATGGAGCTTTTCCTCTCCCAGAAGTTTTCATTACTCTTGTCATTAGTCAGTTGTTCTTTGGCCAGAGGGAATAATTTGGGCACTGAGCCCTGCAGACTTTCTTCTTCAAGTCTGTGTAAGTAAGACAGAGTGTGTGTGGTTTGCCTTCCCGAACTGGCAGTATGTCTTTTTATAACACTGGTGTCCAAAGCATTTTCAGTATTTTCATCTCCAGCTGACTGGGCAGGTATCACTTTACCCTGTACCACAGAGAGGAGAACAGATGCTGTCATCTCCTCAGAGGTCATCTTGACACAGTCTTTAGTTACTGGACGTGTGCTGGGGATGGGGGAGGATCTTCTCCACCAATCCTCACACCATGATTTCAGTGTAGAAAGATTCAGTGCTAAAGAATCAGGGAATACATGGTAAAATATATATTGATTGCTTGTTCTTTTTGAGGTGGCTTTTACAAAATAGTAATTTTTTTTACTGTTGGACTACTAGGCTTTCCCAACCTTGGATTACTGGCATGAAACACTAACATTTTAAAACCAGTTTCTCATTGTGATGTAGCCATTAAGCTGGACTCTCTCCACAATTAATTCTTCTGTCATGTATAGCACACACACTGTTGCCTCAGACTGTAGAGGACCAAACACATACTCCATGTCACAGACGCATCTCCCCACAGGGCATCCAAAAAGTCGGTTTTCTGTAAAGAAAAGACATATATAGACATATTGAAGAGCATCCATGGCACAAAATCCACCAACACAACTACAAACGCAACAACGTAAGTGAACTGTACTGAGACCTAGAGAATTCCAAAATACACATTCAAATCTGTCTTAAAATTTCACATAGGAATTTTTGAAAATCAGTCATGTTTTACATATTTAATTAGCTTTCATCACTTCCCTATGGAAAGCCACATGACTGCTGAAAACTAACTCTACTGAAGCTGTAACACTGAAATTGAACACATAAGATAAATACAAAGGGAAAAAACAAAATGTATTTTCCACATTTTTTTCTGACTCATAGCCAGGATAAATTAAAACATTTTTAAGAACACAATTACTTTTAAACCTACACCATCTTTTTTTTAATATTTATTTTCCTGTTCAGAACTACAACTACAATTGCTTTGATGTTACATGGCTTTTGCTTTCATTAAACTGTATGCTGTTACCATGAAATCATGAACACAGTATTTTTGCCACAAGTTCACAACTACAAAAGCGTGAAGACAGATTAAAGACTGAAATAATATAAATAATCTTTTGACTCTTTTACTTGTCTTCCTTAAGCTAAAAAGTTAATCTGCCTTTCAACATTGTCATTAATTCTCAGCTTCTTTCCTGCAAGTGGCATGGTAGAAGCAAATCTTGGAATCAGAAAATATTAGGTTGCAGACAGCTCAACAGAGGAAACACAAGACTAAAAGAGACACGCCTAGACAAATCATGAGATAAATCATATTGAATTGAACAAATGTGCACTTATACTTCAATTTATCATATTTACCATTGAAAAACATAAAGTGTATTATTAAAAATATGGAAAATGTAGACAGTTATATTAAGGCCTACATTTACTAGGACGGTCTAAATTCAGTAGAAACAAGCAAAAAAAATATAACTTCGAAGCTTCAACAGCAAAAAATAGCAGAAAATTTAGGCAAATTATGAAATCACTGGTTTGGCTAAACATAACAGTTAAATAATCTATAGTTAATAGAATTAGGAATGCTGGGAGGGATGAAAAGTAGGAAAGCTAAATAATTAATTTGAAGTGTAAAATCTATTTTTATACTCTTCTCAAATAACTATGATTAACAATTTTATTTTAATCCATTTTAGAGTGTCAGCTTTCATTTTTATTGATTACTAACTTTCATCCAAAAGCAGTCTGGCACAAATCAAAAGGTAAAACACGCTGCTTAGTTCACAGGACATTTGAGATGCTATTATCACATGCAGTTAAATTCATAAGTGTAACTAAATGCATCATTTTTCCAGGGTGAGGGAGGGTCACAAAAAGAGGAAAAACAAACCTAAGAGAAGTTACATTCTGCTACAAACCTGTGACTTAAAAGTTTGCTAGGCCACAAACAGCTCTGTTTCTTCATACAGTAGTTACCACAAGTACATGGAAAAAAATGCAATTTAATACTTCAATAAAGATTTCAATTTTAGTGGTTTAACAACAGGGAGGGTCACAAAGGAAAGTGACAGAGAGAACAAAGAGCCACAAGTTTTACATTCTCCACCCATTACAAAACTCATGTGCGTGCCAGATCAGCCGGAGCAGAGTCCAGGTGGTAAACTCAGATCCTGTATTAGAGAGATTTAGCACCAGAAAGGAAAATAACAGCTCCAGTTCATAGAAAAGTTGTGTAGAAGGAGATCATAGTTCAATGGAGTGGAGAGCTCAGGTCTTAAAATAGTTATGTTACCAACACAGTTCCCAGAGCACCCTATGAAATACTGCAACAGCACAACTGTAGAGCACATACAATGAAAAGGGAACACTCAAGAAATTTTTTATGTCTACATTCCCTGGTAGTCCCTATACCTTTAAATTGTACCCTGAAATTCATTTTAATCCACTTTCTTCAACCTCACCTATTTCACAATAAAAGAACAAAAAAAAATCTGTACCACCAACAACCCAACACATGCACACACAAAAAGGAAGGCATTTCAGCAACTTTCCTATTCTGCCATTTCCTATCCCTCTTCCCTGTCCTTTCTCTTCAAATCTACAGTTAACAGCTTACATAGCTTTTTGCCACTACCCACTTGACAGATCCCATCGTATTTCTTCTGGCAACCATTCCATGCTTTTCAGTCCAAATCTGCACATAATGATGCTGATCAAATGAGAAAGATTTAGGAAGGAGAAGCAGCTGTTTTTTTCTTGATCTCTTAAGTTTCTTTCTTGCTATATCAAGTAACAATAATTCTTTGTAAAAGGTATAAAACATGTGTATGTGTTAGTAATTGTCTTCAGTACAGATTTTTCAAGGAATTCGGTGATCTATCAAAATGTCTTAATCTACTCATTTATCTTTCCTGTTTGCATCAGAACAAAAATTTCCAGAAAATTAAAAGAAAATCCAAGGCACCAAGATATATTCATAAATGCACTTCCTGTAATATTGCTAAGTCAAGAATAAAAATTAATGGGTTGGATTATCACTGCAAATATTATACCTATTATTACACTTGTTGCCAAATGAAACTCTTACAAAATATCACTTTACCATGCAAAAAGACAATATTATTATGCAACTTTAACCTCACACAATGATTTTAAGATCACAAAATTGACCATGTACTTTAACGTACATTGGTTTTTCACGAAGAAACTTTAAAAAAGAAAAATAATCACATCATTAATTTGCTTCTGTAAGCAGAAATTTGCTAAAACCAGAAGCCTATTTATATCCCAGACTATCCACAAAGCTCATACAATGAGTAGGACTGGTCTTTCACAGTCCTCCTTCCTACAACATAATTTTTCTATCTCTCTCTTATACCAAAGAGTTTCCACACACCCTCCCCAAACAGCCTCTCAGACCTTCTTGTCTCTAGAAATTATCTCAAATCTCCCCCAACACTGGTTCTGTTGGACACCTCTCTCCTCAGCTGCTGAGGCCATACACCTGCCCATTTCTCTCTACCAGTATCACCCTTCTCTATCTGTGCCTGTTTGAAATCCAACTCATCAAGAATAATGTCTGCTTAAGAAGCGCCCATTGCATGTCCAGCTGTTCCCATGCTCTTGTGACCACTGCAATGTGACTGCAATGCAAATTTGGTCCATCTCAAGAATCTTTTTCTCAAGTTACTTCACAGCTAAAACATTTTCCCAATCCAGTTCATAGTATGGTTGTGTTAACGTGCTACAACAGTGCAAGGGAGAAAACGAGTAGCATAGGGAAGGGAAGAAAAGGCTTCCTAAGGTGGTTGACACATTTCTGCAATTTCCAAACATAATCTGATGTTTCAGATGTCAATCTAGCAGGTAGCTGCCACCAAAGCAGGTAGACCTACTCCTTCCCTGATTCTTCTATTTTTGTGCCCATTCCCTGCACCTCATTCATATGGAGATCATGAGCCCACAGAGTTAAATTGATTCACCTGGCTGATAGGTCAGAAAACTATTCTTTTCATTCAAACAAACTGACTCACCTTGTGGTCACATTATCACTTCACTCCATGAAAAGAAAATATTAGGAATGCCTGGTAGGGACCACATGGCTCAGTAGAAGCTTCAGCTTAGATCATGTTTCCTAGGATGTATAAATGCACCCTGAAATTTCTCTTAGTCTGGAATGTCTAGTGTATGAGTATGCAAAACCTCATGAGATAGCAAGTGAAAACCCTGATGGTAGAGCCTCTGATCTATGGACAACTGCAAAAATATCTGGAGCTACAGCTCTGCTGAACAGATGACAGGGGTTTTATGTATCCCACATTATATTCTTCTCAGTGTCTGCTTTCCACTGCAATCAACAGATTTCAATTCACTGTGCCCAGCAAATTCCTTAAACTGATGGAACTCATTACACATGCTATGATGTGCATTAACACAGTGTTATAAATGCTATCAAATGTAAAACTCACAAGCTCAACCTATAAAACTGTATTTTGTATCTTACTGTAGAATAGCAGAATTATCACTCCCTGTGGCTTCCTTTACTTGCCGGTCTGCACATGTGTGGCCAAAGTCTAGATCTTCATATAAAATCCTCATGCAAACATATACATGCACTTGCATATAAAAATGCTGAAATTATTCAAAAACATATTCTTCCCATTGTACATCCACACTGATTTAGACTTAGAGTTAAATCCGAACATAAAAGCACATGAAGTAGACAGCAAAGCCTGCCCTGTATTCAATACATTCTGGCAATTTCTAAAGCCACTGGATTAGCTGATGAAATCCATTAATAACTACACTGGTTCATTTTACAAGGCCTAAGTTATGTCAGAAATGTAATGTACTCCTTCTATCAGTAAAGGAAAGTAAAAATATAAGAAACTAGATCCAGCATTAGTGAATCACTGTGGATGCAGAGGTCAGCCAACAAAGACAGATGACTAATTAAAATAATCTGGCAACCATTCAGCACATGCATTCATAGAATGTATTAAGTCTGAAAACATGTGACACAAAATGAATTTGTTTTTTTTTTATTCTTATTATTTACACTGACTGCATACAGTTTAAGAATTCCAGTACAAACTGGTTCTAGTTAGTATTAATAAAAATTAATAACTTTTAATGATTTTATTCCCCAGATATCTGGAATTAAAGTCTATAACAGTCTATGTAAAACATCCAACATAACCAAAGACTACAAAACTGTATTAATTTACTATTAGTTTAACCTATAACTCATTACTCAAGCTAATTTCTTCCTGCAGTCAGCAGGAATTCTGCTTCAGCAGAAACAAAACAGAGTATGTTGAACACACAGTATTATTTAGTCTTAGAAAAGGCACATGAGAGATCAGAATCATCACACAATGTGGCAAGTTAGAAAGCCTTTCAATTCTAGGCTGTCAAAGGAAAAGACAATGATGTAAATATTTGAGGGTGCTGGCTGGACTGTGGGAACCAGTAGCAACTGCATGAGTGGCAAGGAAGGGATGAGTGTCAAGGTGAACATGGGGATTGCTTGGTGAAGTTGTGCACTGTCAGTGACACCAAATGCAATCCTATATATATGATGCTGTGGGAGCTGCACAGGAAGGTCCGTGAATGCCTGGTAGGGGCTAGGACTATGGGTGCAGAGAATAAGGGGGACTGACAGACAGACACACGACATTACTATCCACATACTGTGGTTTCCATGGGCTAACTGCTATTGGACTGTGACAGACAGGAATTCAAGACAGCTAAAGGGCAAATGCAGGCAGCCTGACAATCCTCCCCTCTACCCTGGCCACACTGGGACATTTATAACTATTTCTTCAACTTTCATCCTACGTGCTATATATACACAGTACCAATCTATCCTAAGCAAAAGACATTTTGGCACACAAAAAAACCCCCTAACAACCAAACTAATTTATTAATTGTTTCAAATTAGTAAGTATTTACACAGTATCTAAAGCATTAGCAATTGGTTAGTGAGAGATTCTTGGGAAACAGCAAACTACAGAAATAACTTGGTATAGTGAATAGAAAACTATTGATCATCTTCGTCACATCACTCCAACAACTATGCTTGACAACTATAATTCCAGATCAAGCTCTTACGGAAAAAACTGATTCATGAGGAAAATTGTTTGTATATTACACTCATCCATTTACAATTAAAGAAGAATAATGAGCTTTATTTTTTAGTAGATAAGCTATAGTTTGTTCCAGACCAATTCCTCTAACAGAATAAGAAACCACATCTATTAACTCGTCTTTAATTTATGCTGTATCATGCACACTATTAGTTTTTCATTACAGTGTTTTATGCCAGAAACAAGCAAGAGATACTAGTACAACAACAGGACACCAACATATCATCACCATTTTCTAAACCTCACTTCTCTCTAGGGAACCATGGGCAAACAGTAAGGAGGAAATAGCTAGACTCTTAAGAATCACTCAAGATGTGCACAAATCCTATTTGAACAGTTGGAAGCAAGTTATAACAACATTTAATTTGGCATAGAGCATCATGCAGAGCCTCAGATTTACCACCAGCATCTGTGTTTCAACAACAAAAAAATCTCGAAGAATTTTAGTATTTATATGTCCTGTCAAGTTAGGGTCTTTTTTCTAATTTCTAGAATACTTATCTAAACATGATTGTGTATTAAATGTCTCAAACTATGCAAATGTCTGCCAGATGGTGAAACCTCTCAATTGCCTCATCATTCATCACTGCATCAGGCAGAATGTGAAGCTTCTGCCAGATACCAGCTCCACTCTTCATTTCTTTATAGAAATACCTTTTCTGCACAAGGAGATGCACTGAGAGAAGCCAAAAGTGCATTTATCTTACTGTCAGGGTCAGTTCTCTATTTCTTTCTAGATCTGATCTGTAATAAGCTGTTTAAATAAACTTTCTGTTTAGTGGCTATTTGAATTTCATGCCAAGTGACATGACCTTATCTGAAAGCTGTAATTCCATCATTGACAGTTGGGTGAACAAGTCCTTCTACCAGAGATGCATGACAACTTTAGCTATTAAAGGCAGGATAATTCTTCTCCATCTTTGAACAAGTACTTCTGGAATAACTTTTCTTAATTTTTTGAGGAATATGAAAACAGTCTTAAATGCATAAAAAAGATTTTCAAGCACTGAGTCACACTCAAAGGAAAAATGAAGTCCAGCAGAATTTAAAACAAAAATCTTCAAGGCACAGAATTCAACAGGCTTGTCACTGCTAAGTAGATCTCTTTAAAAGATTAAACAAAATATAAAGGAAAACAAAATAACTGACAATTGATAAAATATATTATATAAAAGACATGGATAAATAATGCTTATACAAAAGAAAAATAAGAAACAGAGTGAGAAATAATTTATTTATTTTTTTAAGCAGGTAAAAGACAAATGGACCAGTGCATCAAGATTTATTTTAAGGTCTGAAAATTTAAAAAATAATCATACAACCCATGCAAAAAAATAAACAATCAAAAACTAGGTTTGAGGTTTAAACCAACCTACTGGCGGGGTCCAGCCAAAAGAGCTCTTGTTCCCTGTCACTCTCAGTGAGGAATCTCTGGAATAGGAACTCCTGCAGGGGGAAGAATCAACTAATCCAGAGGAAAACTAACTCAGAAGGAAGGGAAGAGAGTCTTCAGGCACAATTACCTGATGCCACTCACAATTCAATCATGTAAGCTGACAGAGACAGCGTAATCATAAAGCAAGGAGGAGACTAAGGGAAAATCCAAGGCCAAAGTAGAAATGCACCTGCAGAATCTCACAATAAGACAGCTTAAATAAGTCATCTAAATACATTCTAAAAATTAATCAATAGGAGTACAGACACGTAAGTATGAAAATCTGAGAGGTTCAAGCAACACAAGTTACAGCTAACAAATAAGACAAACCAAATCAAATCAAAGACCTTAAGGCAAGTTCCATTACTCAAATGTATTAAGAAACAGTAAGATTGGTACTACCTGAAATGATCAACTGTTTTTCAGAATTCAGATGTTATCCTCTGCTTCACTGGAATTCATCATATAATCTGCAGTGAACAGCAAAGAAACACATTCACAGCACTGCCCACACATCGAGTGTGTGTTTGAGCACCAATAATCACTCATTCAGATCCTTTGAAACACCTAGAGCTTCAGACTTGAAATAATTATTCAGCCATCATCCCATTTCAAGGTTTTTTCCACCTTTGAAAACTTTATGGTTCTCCTGAATTATATGCCATCATTCATATCTTCATTTTATCCTTAAAAAAATTCTCAAGTTCTACACACATATCCCCCTTCATTTGCATGGTTTCTCTTTATTCAAATTATGCCATTTCTCCTCAGTTTATAAAGCACAGTAAGTCCCTTTATTAAGGCCACCCAATACAAAATATGTTGGAAAATAACAAGAGAATCTTCTACTGATCAAGGCTCTAAGTAAAGTCCCTCAAACAGAAGTGGAGAAGAATTGAAAGTGTATACAATGCAACTTGATTTCAAATTATTTTTAAAATATTGCAAATTATGTTTCTGTTAAAATATGAATGAAAATAATTGTTGTCATCAAAACACAATAAATAAATATGGGGGAAATTATTGTATGTACTTATTTGCCAGTCACTTCTGTGGCCTTTCAATAATACATTAATTAATACATTAAAACATTAATCCAGAACACTTTTTTTACAGACAAACACTACTGTTCTGAGAACCTGGTTATCACATTCAAAATCTGCCACTTGGGAATATGAACTGTTTATTACTCTAAAGAGTCAACAGCAACCTGGGACTACATACTAATGTATAAGTAATTTGTAAACATGGTATACCCCATCCATCCTAGTTTTTATCAAACTCTCTCTTCAAACAGTCATTAGCACAAAGAAACTAAGTACATGAGAAGGAAAAATTACATTATTTGAAAGCCAGATGAGTTCTTAAATGTGAAGGGAAAGTAAATAGGAGACTGATTTCAGGTCTTCACTTGTAAAAAACCATCCAACCACAGTTTCCCAAAGGCACAACAGTGACAGAATTGGGTGTTGCATGCTCTGATCCCATTCTCTTCCTACTACACCAGTGAAGGATGCTTTAGGAGATGCGCCCTTGACCAGAGGATTCCATTTGTCTGAGTCAGTCGCTCCAAGCCTTCAGAGGTTAATGCCTTGGTCAGGCAGCCATTGGCATGACCTGCGGCCGGCTGACACTTTTGGAATAGTGGCCAGAGTTTAGCTGTCACACGGCCACACTCCACACCCTGCCTGGAGCACTACCTCTGCCTCCCAGGAAATTTCAGCCCATGAAGTGGGACCCGCACTTCAGCAGTGATAGAAACCAGCACATCAGTTTCTACAGCAGCAGGTTTATTTGCCTGTACAGCTCAGCCTTGAGGGAAAGAACCATTTACCCAACAGCCAAACACCATTATCTCTCATTCTCCCTTTTCCTAAAGTCATGCCAGAGAGGTTCACATACAAAGCAAAACCCCATGTCAGCAGGAATCTCCAGCCCTGGCAATCCTCTTTCTTACCTAGTTCTGGTTCACAGCAAACTGCCACCAATAGTAGTCTTCCCATCTGAGCTCACTGGCATTTCTACCCAATGTGAAAACATGCCTTCAAGGGACTTCATGTGGTACATTGACATGTATTTCAATAAACAACAACTGCAATTTCATAAGAACCTGTCATCCTGCTGAAGTTTTAAAAGTACTCCAATCCACGTGTGACAGAATAAGCAACAAGAACACTTCAGTCTCCTTGTCTTGTTTGTTATTCCTTACAGAATTTTTCTCATTTGAGCACCCAAGTCTTCTCTCATTTCCCTCTCTCTCACTGTCCCAAATTAGCTGTAATTCAAGCCACACTGGCGAGAACAAAGCAAACCTGTAATAAAAATATTTCTGAGTACTAAAATGTCTGAGGGTATGTTAAAGGTACATATATCACTAGAGTTTATCTTCTGTAAACCCACGCTAACACTTTTACTCACAGTATGCTAAGCCACAGTAGTCCTATTTAAAGCATTACTTGAGGAATAACCTTTATGTTATTGTTCAGCTCTCATAACTACAACAAAAATGAGTTTGAAACCCCAGAATATGTTTCAAATAAAAATTAAACGCTAATCTGTATGAGGACAAAAGTTCAGTCATTTGTCAATTTATGCATTTACACTTTAGTTCTAGAAAAGCAAAGAAAAATATTTCAAATGCTCGAAACTGGTATTATTAAATTACTCCACTACTATGCTCCTTTTTCAAAATACATTTTCTTTGTATACCAATCCTGACCTACACATGCCATTCATTCAGGAATCTTAATATTTAACCTCTTATTCTTTCTCTTTTGAACATCTGCTATGTCATGTGCATATTATTATGCCTAAGAGAGAAGAGTGAAAAACAGGATAAGAGCAAAACAAGGCAAGAGCAAACAACCTGTTTGCTTAGATTGTAATTATCTGCTTTAAAAATATGGATTTTTCAAAAGACTATTGATTAAACACCCCTGAAAATTAATGAAAAAATTTCTATACTACTCTTACTGTTCTAACATTTCTAGATATTAAGCACCGTGACACTGAAAACAGCACTACTCAAATATAGCAAACAATATTTGCTCAGCAAATCAACACTGCATTCATTTTTTTCCTATGATGGCTTTATCAATCACATCATTCTCTGGGAGAAAGCCCACCCTGACATCTAATTCAAGCCATGAAGCAATCTCTAAGATGTTGGCTCTTGCCAAAATTAAATGTGCAAGCAGCAAGTAATCACACAATTACAAATTATTTTTTCAGGATGTTGCAAGATGTTTATTACTTTAAGATAAAATTTAATATGTTGGGAATGACCTCTTCAGTAATAATTTTTAATGAAATGTTTTTATATTTTTGAATGTAGGCCTCATTGCAATTCAAAATATAAATACTACTTATTCAATCCCACTCAATAAATAAATAGGACAGAAATATACCCATGATCAAAATCAGTTATTTTATAATATACGGTCACATCTTCCAAGATAAATGGAGCCAAACACAGAGGAAATACACAGCAAATTCCATGTTCCTTAAGCTCCAGTTGCATTTCGTTAACAACTCATTGAAGGAGAAACATGCCTGAAGATTAACACAGCATATCTTCATTTATGATTGTGACATATTTAGGTGATCCTTCATTTCAGAACCTTTAAAATTACTGCAATGAACACCTACATCCTTGCTGAGGAGAGATTTATTTGCTTTTCCTGCTTATCTTTCAGACACTTATGAAAGTTGTCCGTTAAGTATTTCTGACTACTTATATTTCCAATCTGCGGCTTAAAAATGTGCATTTCTGCTTCACCCATTATTTTAGGATAAAAAGATAACCTTCACAAAGTATTCAACTTTTCAGTCATCAAAAAACAGCTCATTCTTGGGTGGTACAATTGAGAACCTTGCCTCAAGAATAGTTAAGAATATGGAATTCTAAACATGAAAATCTGCTCCCTTGATGAGATGGGACTTTATGCCGGATTTTTAGTCTACTTCAGTCTTCACAATATAGTTAATTGGGATAAGGATGTGTGGCAAAAGCTAATTCTATATTATCTAACACAATCACTTGTTGAAAGTTTCTTACACTTCTGTAAAGTTCTTGTACTTTCATCTGAACAGATGGACTTTTAACCCAATGAATCTGTTGGTAAAATTAACTAACAAGTATTTCAGAGGATATTTAATGTTCCTGTAGAGAAGCTAAAGGTACAATCTAAAACAAGAGAATGCATGATAACCAAGCATTATATACCTTAGTTACTCCTAGAAGTAATGAATTTGAAATAATTGTGATGTCTAAGGAGACACCACTTGCAACTAAAGGTTTTCTTAGAGCTGGACTTTCTCCTATATGCACCCTCAACTAATGTGCAACTTCTTCACAGCCAAAATTTTTTACAGAACTTCTCTTCTACACCTGAGTAACATCTGCATGAAATTTACTGAGTCTTCAGCATTTTCGAGATCTGCACTTTGTAATAAACCCAATTGCTACAGGCCAAGTTAAAACTTGGAAGAAAATATATACAGACACAGAGCGTGCCTTTGCAAAGTCATTTCCATAAGAAACTAGGCTAAAAACTGCAGTCATAATTTGGAAAATGACACTTCCTTCTCCAGAACACTTTTTTTTTTTTTTTTTGTTTTGACTTAACTGGCTATATGTGCCATGGAGTCTGCTAGTATCCAAACAAAACTGTTTCATTAAAATCTGAAAATGCTACTAGGAAATCTTCTTGGTTCTTTTACCCTAGGATACATTCTTATATTCTCATGCCTCTGTAATCATGTATTACGCAAAAAGGGGTGTTACATATATACTTTCTCAGTCAAGCGGAAAGATTTGTTTGCATCCATTTGATTGTGCATCCCTGCTGCTAACACATTAAGTCAATACAACTCAACTACTTGTATTTAGGTCAAAAAGGTCCTAGAAGGGAGGAAGTGTACACATATGCCTGATGCAGGCTCAAAACTTGACCAGAGAAGGGAAAGCACCACAGAGGAAGCAGTTGGTGCCCCAATTAAACAAGCCAAAGAACAAAACCACAAAAGGACTGTAAAAGATAACGAGCCAGCAAACGCATGTTGAAACGCTCAAGGTTATTTCTGCTGTAACAGCTAAAGAAGATCAAACCACTCTGCTTTCTATAACGCACTTGGGCATGATAAGGACAAACCAATGCTGCAACCAGCACAGCACTCCAGGGATCAATGTGGATATTTATCAGAGGCACTGTCACTGCTGCAAGAACACCAAGTCCTTAAATGCCATAACCGGCCCTGCAACCCCCCACCTCAGCTGGTCCAGCAGACATTTCAGCTCAGGACTGCCCCCAGTTCTGGGCTAAGCTACGTTGTTGACATCTCTGGGCTCAGGCCCTGCTCTGTGCTGCTCCTGACCATTTGATCAGACTTGTCGGATCAGAATCAGGACCCAATTCACCCACTGGTGCCTTTCTTGATCCAGGTGGACTGCAGCAGAGTCTCAGCCCTTGGCTTACCCTCCCACTGACCTGCCATGCAACACCCCAGCACAAGAGGTCATTGGTCTCACCATCAGGCACAGCCATGTTCTCAACACAAATGACAAAAAGAAGTTGAGGGAAATTAATTATCAAGTAACACTCAAACACTACAATGAATATGGACTTTTCTGTGTCACCAAGAGCAGGGATGAGGAGGTTACTCTGAAACGCTGAATCAAACACTATCAGGCCAGTTCCGAGGCAGCAAACTGAAAGATAAGGAGCAGCCCAAGGCCTCATAATCAGACTTCTCTTGGGCAAGATGACAACAATGACTTCATCCCGCTGAGGGGAAAACCCTGCAGACCAGTGCAGGAGGAGGCTCACCTGCAGGACAGACCGTTCAAACCAGTGATGACCCCAGCAGGCGGCTGAGTGCATTATGAAGTAATAACTGGCACAAGAAAAGATCCCTGAAGGGAGGCAAAGCAGAACGAAAACTAATGGTCTGTGCAGTCTACACAGCTCTGAACAAAACAACGGCTGATGCTGGCAGCAGTGCTCTGCTTGCAACAGAAACCTACATAATGTTTCAAAATGGTGCAAAACCAAAAAAACTGCTTCGGGACAGTTTGCAAAGTGATGTCTTTAAGTGACGTCTTTAAGTGACTTTTTTAAATTGGTGAAGTTTGTTGATGATATAAAGAGAAAGTATTTACAAATGGTAGCTCAGTGAGGCTACCACCCGTACCAGCACTGACAAGGTGCAACAGGCAGACTGAAGCTCTCCCTTTTCCCAGTCAATATCTTGCATACTATATGGAGATCTTTGCTTAAATAGGAACCATTTTTGATGTGGATGGTATTACTTTCCTCTCTGGTACTTTCTGGTTGATAGAAAGCTCACAAGGAAAAACCAGTTTCTCACAAGTTTGTATGAGAAATGTGGTGATATTACAATACAGTACTTGTATATCTAGAATAAAGTTCATGGATAACAGTAGGTGACCTCTGAAGAAAGAACATATAAAACCAGCATACGTAAATGAATGCAGACCAACCTGTCCTTTGAGATTTCAGATTAAGTATTGTTCATCTGTCTTCTACGGCATGCTACTGCCGCACCTCAAAACAGCTATCTGCTCCTGCAGATTGTTTTAATTTCAATCTTTTCCTTTAAGTTCTAGAGGCTTTTTTTCCCTCTTTATTTTTTTATCAGTAGTCCTCTTACTTTATTATGCACTTATCTTGCAATCTTGTAAGTACTCCCTTAGACCTGTTCCTGTTAATTTAGTGGGTACTATGTCACACTCAGACTCACTGTATTCAAGACATCTTTTTATTGATTTCCAAAACAATCTGCTTTCCCTTTTTACCTACCTTTAAGAAAAATAAAATCAGTAGAATCAAATTTAGTTTAGGAAAGGCAAGCTCTACCTTCAAAACCAAAATCTACCTTAGACCTCGCAAAGTATTGGACGAACTTAGAACAGTTCATGAGAGTAATCTGAGAACAAATTAAATTAGAAACAGACAGCACACGCCTCACACTGAAGCATTCAAGGCTTATGTATAGTTTTCTGGCTTATTACTTGTTCATTAATGCTGGTTGGTTTTATTTAAGCATTTTAATGCTTTTATGAAAGCAGAAACAGCTATGGAAGTAATAAGGCTAGTATGTTGTAAACTACAACATTTCACCATATTTTTGAAAATACTATGTATGCATTTCAGCACTTCTGATTTTACATGTGACCTCTCTGAAAAACAAAAATTATATCCACTGCAGAAAACATGTCATAACTATAGAGGAAGAAGACAGCAGTCAGGTGTACATTACTTAAATACGTTATAATAGTTGTACATAATCCAGGTGTGAATAATTATTGCCTATAATAACCTTAACAACTACAGAAATTGATTAGTTTTCACGATGCACTCACCAGAAAAAAGTTACACAGCAACTTCTACATAATCTTAGGTACAGTTATGGTAAAAAGAATGTGCAAGAGATATTATTATGTGCTACTTCTAAACCCCATATTCTGACTTTTAATACTGTAAGCTCGAATATTTGACAATAATTAATGAAATATTTTTGAACCATAGCAGAACACATTCAAAACAAGCCTATATTTTATGGATAATCTCCTTCATAGCTTAATATTCTTATTTTATATAGTCACACATCATTAAATCGTTTGTCGGATTATCCGAACACTGGAAGTTTTAAAGCCCTGTACAGGAAAAAACCAAGTACTAGAAGTGCCTACACACAAACATACAATAAATAGTACAACAGCAATATCCATGCTTTTTTAATTACACACTCATATGTACATCAAATATTTAAAAAAAAAAAAAGCAAGGAGGTCTTTAGATTTAGTAGAATGAGAGGCAAGCCACATGCATAAAAACTGTAACTCTGTAGATATGGAATTAATTGTTGATATTTAGGACTGCAACTAGAGGGGAAAAAAGCGCCACCAAACTGATAATCAGAGGAAAAAGCCCAGGTTAATCGACACAAGTTCACTGTAGATGAGAGGTCTTTTCCTGGGGGCTTTGGGCCACATCCAGCAAGTAGGAGACAGACAAGTCATACCAAGAATATGTCAGGGACTCAATACTTGTAAAAATCTGTATGCAGAAAGATCAGAGCTTCCCTTTTTCTCTGACAGAGGAGGGGCCCCAGCTTTCATGCTTTTCTGGCAAGTATGGGGAACATGGCCAACTTTCTTTGCATTTGCTGGCCAAAAGCTGAGACAGTCTCTGTCTCAATTCAAACTTGAAAACCTTTATTGGGATGCATATGGTTGCTCACAGAATAGAGCTTTATTGTAAGCAAAATGGGTAAAGCAGAAAAACCAACACAAAGGCTATCTTTTTCTTCTTCTTTTTTTTTTTTAAATATTATCCATTTACTTCTTTAACTCAAATGCACAGAAAACGTATGGGAGAGTTTTGCTAAGTGTAAATTCAAGCAAGAACAAGGAAGTGAAGGTTGGTTCTTTTCTTTTGTTCAGGGCTTTCCACTCTTCTCAACCTCAGAATGCCAATGCTGTCATACCAAACAATTTTCCTTGCTTTAAATCTGTGCACACACCTTCCTCAAATATTTTTACAGCTCTCCCACTAACTCATAAGTCAATTCTATGCAGCTTTCTATAAAGCAACACAGTTGAAATGAAGTTCAGGGGTGCACTGAAGCTGTTATACAGGATAATACTGTACTGTACTGCTGTAACTGTAGTACAGTATCTTTTATCCTCAGAAATTTTAGCCTCAAAACCAGCTTTCTGTCCCTAGCCAACAGGACAACTGACTAGGGACAAACATTTTCATTATCAGGTTGCATAACAGAGTAAAGACTATGTGGAACAAAACGAGGAGATGACACAAACACAAAGGTAAGCTTTGGGCAAAGTAGAATGATATTCGCAGATTTTAAGAGAATACACAAACCTGCCTCTTCTGGAAGGGTGAAAGTGAAGACCTCCAGAAGACCCATTACTGTCTGTTCATCTCCACCATTCCTACGCCTATCAGGTAACAAACTCCAAACAGATGTTATGATCTGAATCCTGAAAGAGAATTCAGGCAGGCAGAGTAGCCTAATACTATACAGACATTTGAAAGATGTTACTGCATATTTTAACACTGACCTGTTTTATAGCCTGATGTCTAGGGAACTGTTTATTTCTACACACCACTACTGAACCTGGCTTGCAAATCTAGAATCACAGTTCACAAAGTATAAAGAATTAATTTGTAAAGCGGCTTCCCAGTATTGCCAACTCTTAGAGTACTCAGGCGCTGTTTTTCTAGAAGCCCTAGTTGTACTAGTAATGTAATTATTCATAATCTCAACCTCAAAAACAGGATCTTTATTTATAAAACAAAAATGAAAATGGGAACAATAATGATTAAAGGAAGGTGTCATGCTTATTACTTTTAAGCCATACCAATCATGGAAGGGGAAGGATAATGAGGATTTGGAATCTGATGCTCTAAACAGTTGGTGCTGACAACACATTTTTCATAATAAAATCAGTTTGTTGGCATGACCCCAGAATGGATTGGAATGACTAAACAAAACAGTGAAAATACATCTCAATTGTAGATATTATCCATTTATTAATAACACAAATTACCCAATTATTTTTCTAATTCTCCCAAATTTAATCTAAAATTTTAGTATTTCCTTATCTTGGTAAAGGCAGAAGGACCATTTACAACCTAAAATGTTGCTGACTTCCATGGTATTCATATTCCTTTATACAAATGAGTCTACAGAATTTTAAACAAGATGCTATTTTCCCTGATCCTTCAAGTCCTTTTATCTCCTATTACAGAGAAATAAGTTTTAAGACACAGTTCCAGAATTTGCTTCATGAACATAATCACAGCAAGCAAAACTTTCTTCCAAAAAGTGTTCATAACTGAGTGACACAGGGATCCAGCTAAAAACATTTGCCATAGCTCAGAATTTGTTGGAACAAGAAAAAAATTCAGCTGACCACTAAGAACAGAAACAAGGCATTGAATAATTTAAGAGACTCATAAATGCCTTCTTAGTCATGGGCCTAAACTAACATTTTACAAGAATATTCTTTCCTTATAGCAAATACAAAATGCTTCCGTAACTATACATAAACAAATTTAATCTGTGCAAATAGACTGGTAGCTGACGATATCTGCTTAACA
This sequence comes from Pardalotus punctatus, assembly GCA_013400915.1. Classification (NCBI taxonomy): domain Eukaryota; kingdom Metazoa; phylum Chordata; class Aves; order Passeriformes; family Pardalotidae; genus Pardalotus; species Pardalotus punctatus. The sequence goes on from VZTX01028410.1 coordinate 2,102,356, forward strand.
CAAACAAGAACAAACAGTATTAATATTATACTCTTTCTCCACAGTGCAACTGGCTGCTAAAGCTAGATTTTTAATGACCACAACATTCCTATACCAGGGTACTATGTACATACTTAACTTTTTTTTTCTTTCAGAAAAGCTAGATGAGAATGGAAACAACTAAACAGTGCATTTTGGGGTTCAACTGTATTTCCAAACAAGTTTCAACTTCAGATGTTTATCTACAAATGTTTTCTGCTAAAGTACCAAGAAGGCTCAGGTTAAAAAAAACCCACCTTCTTCTTCAACTTGACACATCTTAAAAAAAAATAAAATTAAAGAATAAATAACCAATTCTGTTTCATACTGCAAGTTAGTTTAACCATGTATGGGAATTTTGTCATACAGTCTCTGAAATCTGCTTTAATTAGGGGGTCAAAGGCATAACAAATATCACCATGAAAACAGCAGCACCCAATGCTACATGGACTTGGCCTAAGCTAATATAATTTCATGAGATGACAAAATACGATAGCTACTTTCTAAATCCATCCAAGGAAAAAAAAAATTAAAAACCCTATAATTGTACCTAAATATTTAAATTACCCAGGTTAATGATATTAGGAATGCCTCTAAATGGGATTGTCATGGAGGTTTTAGTAAATGACACACATATGAAACCATCCATTTCTGTGTTGTTTCTCCCCATTTCATTTCTAAGTCTACTGAGTGAAGACCACCACTGAAGTGGAACGTCTTGCTTATACTTTTCTGAATTAAAGCACAGAATGAGAACAGATGTATATTCAAATCAATAATGACAGCAATTTTTTCAGTGGCTCTTAAGACAAAAGTATTTCCAACAGATGTCCAACTGTTGGATTTTATTGTTTCTACTTTTGCTGTCTGCTCCATAAACTGATTATTAAGAAACACAAAAAAAAAAAAAAAAAAAAAAAAAAAAAAAAAAGAAAGGNAAAAAAAAAAAAAAAAAAAAAGAGAGATGCAATCATAACAAAACAAAGCTAATTAAGCAAGATTCTCCCCTTCTTGTATGTTGTTTGGGGGTAAAAATGCAAGCAACAGACTATTCATGCTACACTAAAAACCTTCAAGGGTTCTAAAGGAGCCATATTAAGAAATATTCTTCACCTCAAAAAATGCAGAAGTACCATAACACAAAAGATTTCAAGAAGCATTATCTGCCTGGTCCTCTCTGACACCTTTGCCACTCAAGATGTTACGAAACTGTGGCCCATGGCATAGCTATGGACTGAACATGAACTACAGAACCAAGCAGGGATTCAGCCTGTTTGCCAGCCCCTCCTGCAGCCAGAAATCCAGGGGGTTCCAGCCTTGCAGGGATACTCCTCTACATTTACTGCTTCCCATAAGCCTGCTGAACTAAAATGGGTGCACATTGAGTGATCAGAAATTTAAGGCTTTCATAAGAAATACCTGCAATGAGGTTATTTTCCCACAGCTTTCAGCAGAAACAATGCACGTACTCACAGAACAGCTGATAAACTTGAAAGTCACCGAAAGCGTGACTTTTTCTAGAAAAAGTTAGAAAAATACTAACCAATTATTAGAAATCTCTGTCCATCAGTGCAACAATCTGATTGTAAATGCATTTTAACATACCTGTCCAAACTGAACAATAAGTAACTGGTTGAAAATACATCTTTGAAAAATGTCAGAGTATGAAAACTACCTAAAATTAGAGCAGAAGCAGAATACCATCTTCAAAATGCAAATCAGCCTGGATATTAAAATACTGGGTTTTTATTTTTCCCTTGCAATTTGGTACATAGCTAAAAATCTAAAAGCCTAAAGGAATTAAAAAGGAGGCATTCACATCAAGAATGTCCAAGAAGAAATCTACAGGTTGTTCTTTGATGTGAACTGTTGGTAGTGCACAAAGCAGTAGCTGGTCTGGTACGACCCATTTTTATCTTGCTAAATTCCAAAGAGAAACCAAGTTGGTTTTCCCCAAAACACTGCTGAATGGTATTTGTACCGCTAAAGAAAGAAATTAACCTAATCCAAGCAACAGAGTTTTGTACTTAGAGTAAAGGAATGCATTATGAAAATGTTTGAAAGAAGATGCAGCATAACAAAAACCTCAAATACCAAAGAACACTGCAGCAGCATTCTTGCTGTATGCTGTAGCACAGACAGAGAAAAACACTGTGGGAGGAGAGGTCTCACATCAGAGCATTGTCTGAAACAGCAGACAGCAAGGTCCTACTGCACAAGGCAAGGTCAATGCAACTGGAGAGTCATCTGCTTAAGAAAACACACTATTATTAGATGCAAGTTATGCAGCACTTGTGCATACTAATAGACTAAAACCATTACCCCAAAAATAAATGTTTCAAATGGTAGTTTCAGCTTTCCTCTCAGGGTTTCTACTTTTTGTGTCTCATTTAAAACATTGAAATAAATAACAAAAAATACAGAAAATGCCTGAGAATTTAATTTTTTAATTACTTATGAAATCTTACAACAGACAACTACAATATTATATTCAATTTTCTTTTAATGAGGAGGCACCACTGAAAATGTTGTAACAAGTTGTTAAATATTACTTACTGATAGCAATGTAGAATAAAAAGTATCCCACAGCTGACGGCCTATTTAAGCTGTTACCACTATGTGAGTAAGATGTCACAGAATATGTACTGGCCCACAGAATACACGTCCTTGTACAAGATCCAAGCCTGCACTGTCTCTATACCCAAATGCTAAGCCAAGTACACATGAGTTTGGGATGTAAAGAATGCAGGAGGCAGCTCTGTGGAGCACATCACATACTCCACAAGGTTTGTGTCCCTGCTGCTTTAAATCATTTACTAAAAGAGCTGGTATTACCTGGAGCACCATCACAGACACCTGATAAATTGGAGCAATGTAGCAGGCTCTGGAAGAAGGGTAGTTCTGGTAGAGAGTTAAGCTCGCTCCTCTTAGCTCTCGTAGTTTAGCAGTTTTCAGTAAGTGCTGCCACATCAAGTTCTTGCTTGAGCATGTTGGATTATTTATGAATGACTGGGCAGTTAAGAAGAAAGTATTGTGGATGGCCTAGTTTAAAATCAGCGACATTAATTATGTCTTGCACAGAGATGTCAGCATGTCAGAGTATGCGAAAGCAGAGGACCAGATTTTGATCCCACATCGACATAGTTACAAATTAACTTGTTTCAAGCAAAACCAAAATTCTTTGCCTCGAAACAGAAGAAAATTATTAGAGCCCTCCTGATACAAGAAATTCACAGAAAGACTGTCACCACTTTATCCTCAGCTCTTAAACACAAGTCTTGTTTCAGCAGATAGATGTTTTCCTCAAAAAAAAAATCAAAGAGTGAAATATGACCAATATCTGGCAGAACCATGGCTATGGAAAACCCCACCCACAAGCTGATATATGTATAGGTTTGCCAAGACAAATAAAGCAGTATGCAGAGTAAGCTGGACTGCTCTCACATAATATGTACTCAGTCATGTAGGTCCTCAAGTACATGTGCAATACCTCTCTTCTAAACGATTAAGAAGGCTCAAGAAGGGACAAAATTAATCTAAGGAAAAACATGGATTTCATGTTAGCATGCTAACAGCTTTCTAAAACAGAGATGTGACGAAAAGCGTTATATACACGTGAATCAGACTGCATGTTTAAGGTACAGACAGCTGTTAACCTGCTGTGCGCACAATTCAATGGCAGCCATCGCTCAATGAAACCATCAATGGCTGCATTGTGAACAGGCATGAGAGTAAGTCTGTCCACGCTGGAGCTGCATGATTCATTTCAATGTTTCAGTTACTGGCATTTTCAAGAAGCATATAAAAAAAAATTAATTCTTGCTAATAACACATAGCATTGTCATTTATAAAACTTAAGAGTCATAGTCATGACCCAAAATTCATTTTGCAGTAAGTGCTGTAGAAACAGGAAACAAAATGACAACCCGTGTTCTGAAGTGTGGTCATCAGTGTTTTAAAAGAAAACACTCTTAAAGAAATGCTTTTGTAAATATGCAGATAAATTAAGATGACCACTAAAAAACCCCTTAGTTTTAACACTTAATTTAAAAAATCCCTATGCAAATCATGGACTTCTAATGAAATAATAGATTAATTACTTTTTGCGTCCTTTATAACTGAAGTTTTCCTTTAACTGATTTTCATTTTAAATCCAAGAACTATTGATAATTATAGCTGCTCATCTCCAAAAAATAAAGAAGAGCTGCTAAGTAAGCAAAATGTTTCCAGTGGTTATAAATCTACAATCCTTCATGAACAGTCACAACTATAATTTTTCAATATATGCCTTGCTTCTATATTGGATTTCAGTACAGGTTTAGTCACTGGTGGATCTTAACATTCATATTATTCTTAAATAAAACAGCCTTTTGATAAAAGAAATACTCACTTCTATGGGTACTTACAAATAGTGCTCAAACAGTTTAATGACATTCTTTTGGATAACCTAAATATAGAGAATTTCTTTTTCTCACATTACAAACCTCCCAAACCTCAAATTATCTTATCATCTCTTTCACGAGTTTGTTCTATGATCTCCAGTAAACACAGTTTTGAGAATGCTTTTATTCTGCAGTAGGGCTTTCATGTTTCTTGATCTAAAAGTTTTACCTTGTGGGATTTTTTTTCCTTCTTAATGTTTTGGAACTCCGGTTTGAACTTTTATAAAATAAGATGTATCACATGAAATGATGTGACACAATGCTGATGCTGATGGCTGCCTACACTGCCTAGTCTACAGTCACAAAGTCTTAATAAACAAACTTTTTACCATGTATGAAAACACAAATGAACTCATTACAGAATCTGAGATTACTCCTTCAATATGGTAGAAAAAGAATGAAATCTGTTTAGATGACTAAGAAAGCAAGATTTTTTAATAATCCTCTGCAAATTTATGCAGACTGGACATGGTCTTTTATGTCTTGGGAATTTCTCTCAAGCACTTCCTAATAAACAAAACATTTCGTCTGTTTCTGGTTTCACCTTGTATGTTTCACTGCTCCCAGATTTGTTTAGGTGTTTTTGTAATGATCACAACTGTCATTGACTTTTTGAAGGGATAGGATACCACAGATCAAAGATGATTATTTGTAGCTGGAAAGACATGACTTAGACTACATAATGGTCACTGTTCTGCAATGATTACTAAGTGGATACTTCATAATTGGCCAGTTCTGATCCTCTTTCAAATATACAAACGTAAAAGATGGAAATATTTAGCTTTCTTTTGTCATACAAACGTAGAGGATTGAAACATTTGGAAAACTTTTTATCAAACTTTTAGCATAATAAACACAACAAGAAGGCCAATTCTACTCCTTCCACAAATGCCTCACTATGAAACTAAGCATTTTGCTGTTCCTTGAAGTACAGCTGATCCTTGAGGCATTTCTCTACCCCTCTTAGTCCAGCTCTTTCATTTCCTTTATCAGAAGAAGCCCCGTTCACAGTCACCTGTGAACTCTTCCCTTTATCACCTGTGCTGGTGGCATCCCAAGAGGGTGCAGCAGAACAGATAAAGCATCACACCTAGACACTTTGGTCCTGATCCTACAAACACTTCAGCAAAACTACTTCTGTAAGTGCTTGCAGACTTTGAGTCTTTGCAACTCAACAACACTTCAAGTGGGGCAAAGAGAAGTCTGGAGCTGGAAGGAATGCATTGCCTTCACGCCTGGGTGTCAGGGCCTGCGGCACCCGCAAACAGCTGAGACCCACGGAGGGCGGGAGAGAGACAGAGCACCCGTGTAGCTTACAGCCACAGGCTCCTTCCAATGCCACATCTCCGATGAGCTGCATCACTCTTGGACTGAAAGCTGCCAGACTTTAACGTAAAAAATTCAACTGTTTGTAAAATCGCAGTGGAAGAGAGAAAGTGAAGGATGAATGTATAACAATTTCTAGCATGTGGGATAAGGGCAGCCCACCCCAATTTTCTTTTGTATTTGGGATTTTCTTGAACCCTCCCAGAGGAAGGGGAGAGCCCTTAAGCCGAAGGTCAAGCGGGGAGGGTGCGGGCAGAGGGGGCTGTGGAACATGGCCGAAAGCGGAGCCCCCACCCGCCCCCGGGCACGGCCACAGCGGACAGCCCTCCGCAACCCCCCGGGGCCAGGGGAGCCGGGGCGGCCGGGACCCGGCCCCAGAGAGCCCCCGGAGGAGAGCCAGCCACGCTCGGGAGTCAGGGAAAGAGCCCGTGAAAGCGGGCGGGGGTGAGCAGGGGACGCACCTTTCAGCGTCCCCCCGGCATCTTCTCCTCCTTCTTCTCCTCCTCCTCGGTCGGCGGTGACTCCGGCGGCAGCGGGGCCGCGGCGGCGGAGCGCTCTGCGGGACGGGGCCGCCCCCGCCTCGCCAGGG
>VZTX01028410.1:2109279-2131661 GCA_013400915.1 Pardalotus punctatus
CGCTCGGCCCCCGCAGCGCCCAGCGCAGCGCGGGAAGCGCGGCCGCGCTCCGGAGCGGGGCGGGGACGGGAGCGCAGCATCCCCGGGCACGGCGCGGAGCCCGGGGCAGGATAGGGGAACGCTGCGGGACAACGCGGTTTGGTGAAGGCAGCGGTGCATCTCTGCCTGCGACTTTTTTCCATGAGAAGTACAAGAAGGAAAAGAGTCTCGTAAATTTCCAGTTTAAAGGAATCATTTGCATTTTTTTAACTGGCGAAAGTTGGCTATAGCTAATACGGGTTTGTTTGGGACGTTTTTATGTGACGGGCACCGATTCTCATAACAAAGGTATGCGGGGATTGCGTCCCAGTGTGGGGCTATAAAACTTACAGTTCATTTATTTCATTCTCTTTCAAAGCAAGGAACTCATCCTGCGATTTCACATTGTACTATTTACATTATACTACCATTCGAAAATCACATCTAGCCCTACGTATTCTACTTTGTTACCTGAGCGAACACTCATCACCTCATTGCAATAATTATCTTATTATGAGCATAATACAAGAGAATTTATGTCCTGTAGATAGTAATCATAGTGGAGAAGGTGTTAGCAAATAGTCTATTCAACAAATACATCAAAAAAGCCAGTGAAGTTACCCCCGGTAAGTTATGTATTTTCAAACAGGTTTTATGTCATTTGGATTTTTTAAACAAATTAGGTCAGGTATAGTGTGTTATATACTTGTTCACTTACTACTTCCTGGCTTTACATTTGTTATCTATTCTGATTCTTCTCATGGCTTACAGATTCTGATTTCTTCGAACAGAGAAGAAAATACATCCACTACAGCAAAGCACCTGGATCTTTTTTAGCAAAATACCATATAATTAATTTATTGTTTAGGAGACATGAGACATTGTCAGTCTGAACTAATTTAGGTAATTAACTCATAATATTGATCATTCTATACTGAATACAGTACATACTGGAGAAAATCCAAGTCCTGCAGAACATTTAATATTCTCTTAGCCTCCAGCGTGGCCTGGATTTCATTCACTGCATATAGTATCCAAAACATCCCATAATACAATATTTTGCAAAAATTAAAATTTGAGTAGTCAATCTTTTCCAAGTCATGTTTTGTGTGCTATGTCTATTTTTCAGTATTTTAATATATTTAGATACTGAATATTGGCTCAAAATAAATTCAATTAATAATATTCTAGTGTACACTACAACTTATGTCAGTTGTTTCATATCAAGTCATGAACTGGGTTTTCAGCTCTACAATAGTGACAATGAATTATCCTCCAAACACACAGGCAACACCCACCTTTCCATGGAAGCTTTTTCCGGTTTCTCTCTGCTTTTCCATTTGTTTTAAAGAGTGCAGGAAAGTTACTATCACATTATTCCAAGGGAAATATATATATAATTTTTTCCTTTACAATGTGTTTGCACTTTTTTTCAACTTCCAAAACTCCAACAGTAAAAGATATCCTATACTGAAAAGAAAGCATTATATTTTACTGAATGGAAAACTTGGAGAAGTCACCATATCTTTGACTTACCAAAAAAGCATCTGTCTCCAGGCACACATGGATGGGCCAGCTCAGCATACCAGGGATCAATAACAAGCTCAAGCAATTTGTTGTGTTAAGGATCTCATCCTTGAGATCCAGCTCCTCACCTGTAAATTGAAGACTCCTTGTTTCACCCGGATACTGGAGGATTATTTAGTAAGATTTTTGAACACTGTGACAGTTACACATCAGATACAACAGTGAGAGGTGCTCTCTCCAAAATAATTAGATGCTCATTTTCTCCAGGATGGCATTTGCTTCTCTGAATACTGTAGGAAAGATGAAATTATGAATATCAAAAAGCTGCAGGAATGCTCTTTTCCTAAAATGTATTTATGCAATTAACAGTTCAGAAATTGCATCCCTGCTACTAAGCATTGCAGGATGAGAAAAATTTGAATATGAAGAAATAATTTTGGCTAGATATATCTCATAAAGTTGCTGCAAGCAGACCTACTTGGGAAGAAGCTCATTTCCTTGGTGACAAGTTGGAAAGCTGCTGTTAGGATTGCTACCGCGATGTCTCTCCCTGGTTGTACACACAATGGAAGTGACTCCCCTCAACCAGTCACTGACCTTTCTTCTAATTTGTTCCCAAGGTCGGAGAACACTGCAGGCAGCCAGGACTCCACTTTCTCTGGAGGACTCCCACACCTGAGCTTTGCAGAAGTGAATTTTGAGCTGCCTGACAACCTCAGTGTTATACAGATGAAGAAAATGGTTTTTTGCTGGACTTAACTCACGGGTCATGGTTTCTTTTTAACATTTGCAGCCAAGCAGAGAGTGCCTTGAGAATGCTTCAGTTTTCTCTCTCATTGTACCTCAGTGTCTGCCCTGTTCTCATGAGAACTCACTGTTAGTCATTGCATTGTACCCTACTGCTCCATCAGGCTTGTCGATACAGAAAGACAACAAATCCAGCTCAAATACAGTATTTACAGGTAGAGAAAAATACAGGACTGCCAGAAAATGTTGATGTGGCTCACAGTCTTCTACCAACTGTGCCTTTTGGAGTTTGGGTTACAGGTTTGATTTAGAGAAGAACTTCAAAGTGATGCATAAATATTAAATTCCACACGTTCCTGTGAGATGGTATTATTCACATTATACAGATGGGGAAACTAAAGCAATGTGAGTTTACTTGGGCAATTTTCCCATCAGGAAAAAAGTAACTACAGTGGTAGCATCAGTGCTCAAGAATATCTGGCTTTTTTTCTGCGCTCAGTCTGAACTATGTATCACTTGCCTAAAACCTGCAGTATAATGTATAAAGGAATATTTTGTTTTTAATCATGGTATTATATGGCAATATTTTCAAATAATTTATTGAACAAATTACATAAAACACTTAAAATATGCTTTTAATTAAAAAAAATAAAAAATAGCCAAAAGGTTTTTCCTTGGGCTTTGCTCCAAAATTCACCCTTCAGCTAGGACTAAAGAAAAGCACGCACACATGCACAAATGCAAACAGAAATTCTGAAAGAAAATTAGAAACACATGAAAGTAAGGACTGAGAATGTTTTCTTAACTGCACTCTGGTTTCAGTGCAGCAAAATTTTCATTGATTTATTAAAGGATAGACAATTTTCTTGTGAAGAAACATGCAGGCCTTATCTGCAATTAATTCCTCACTTTCAATAAACCAATTATCATTCTACAGAAGTACAGCCCATGGAGGCAGGGTGGCGACTGCTCTGTCAGGGCACCTCAGCTCTCTCTATAAAGCACAACCCTCCTTCAGTCATAAGGGGATTCTTCCCCATGAAAACAGCTCTAACAGAAAGGCAGTTTCAGTTAAGACTATTATTTTACTAAAAGCCAGATTTTTAGGCTGTTTGTGATTGCTAGATAAATAATCCTAACCAGTACGACTTTTATACTGATTCAAAATTATAAATAAATAAATACATAATACAAACTACTTGAATTTCAGAAATAGTTTTAAAATTATTAACTCTGGACTGGAGGTTTCTTATTAAGTCTGCCATTCTACAAATGTTCTGGGGACTTTGCAACTATATTACAGATTTAATGTTAATTTTATGTGATGTGAGGTCAGTTTTGCTCATCTGACTATTATAATTATCAGCAGTCTTGGAGGCAATTCTGAAAGTCTAATGAACTTGCTCAAAGACTTTCTGACATTTCAATTAGGAAAAAAAATAATGTAACTAGATTTAAAAAAAGTTACAAATAAGCCAAAACAATGAGCTTTGGAATTGACATCAGCTGTTTGACATTCAAATAATTAATAAAGTCATCCCCCAATTAGTCTTTGGAAGAGATACAAAAGGTTTTGTAGTAAACTTGAAAAATGCTCACACATATTTTTCAAATATCTCTAGGACAGAATATTGCTGATAAGGATAATTAATTATAAATATGGAATAATTGCATTATCTTTTTTTGCCTACAGAAGTATTAGTCAGAGGAATTTTATATTTCAGTGAAGTGGCTCCTGATATAGATCAAATTAAAGAAAGCCTTTTATGCCTTAACTGTATTCCCATTGTATAACTTAGCTATGTTTTTAGTATGCCAGTATTTTATGACAGTTTTTTAAGTGAGAGACTACATTAGAATACAGGTCCTCAAAAAGTTGGAACAATAACTCTTGTTTATTTCATATTACACTTCAGGGACAATGCAAATCAAAGTATTAATACTCGTAATTGAAGTAAGTTACTAAACTTAATAAAATTGAATACTATACCATAGTTTTCTATTAATTCTCCCTAAAAAAAACCCCAAAAGGTGGAAGTACATAGCTATTAACTGATTCATCTATGACAATTTGGGTGTCAATAATAGTACATAAATATTAGCAATATTAAAGTGGCAAGTATCTAGCACTTTCATTCCAGATCAAATTATACAGTCATTATTAAAATGTACTGAGAAGCCTGCTTTATTACTTTCCTCATATAGTCTTAGATTTAAAGTTCCTGAAATATACAGTAAATCCTTAATACATTTATAATGATAAAATGTGTGGTTTCTTGCATAAAATTACATGGTCCAACCAGAATGGAGTATTGTCCTGAGCATCTAAACAATAAAGTCTGATTGATCTAAAGTATTACATGTATTTGTTTAATGTCATTAACTGTTCAAGTTCACCTGATTAATCCTGTTGAACAGTATTTCTAGGCTTGTTTGTCCTGACTGACATTTTCAAGGGTGATTCACCGAAAGGTAGCTCTTCTATTGGCTCATGATTGTGTCTTTAGTTTGAATGTCAAATTATTATTGTACTCATGGATTGCCTTATCTGCAAAGCAACAAATCACCTGACTTGCCTGTGCTCTGTCATCCATTTAAAAGAGCAGCCAATAGAATGAGTTATTAATGTAATAAATTACAAAATCTGTATTGTCTTTAATGCTCATGTCTAAACAGCAACTAGTCAATGGGTTAATTTAATATTAACCCCATTCAGTTCCTTTACTGGCAACCTGCCATAGTATACATTTGACCAAATTCAAGAACCAACACAAGAATTTGTTTAGGTAACCAACCAGAACATTTAAAGCCATAAGATATTTTAACTGTTTGGTTTTTTTTTAATAGTTGAAAAATTTGGGTGTCAACACAACAGGCAATCAAAATGTTATGTTAGAAAACATGTAATTACCCAGTATGTTACTATTTTTCTCTTCTTAATGTTAAGAAACAAACATGTTGGGTGATTCCAAGTACCCTCTATGTAAAATGCGTAACTCAAAGTCTTGTCATGTTTTTCACTGTGTAGTGTAATTCACTGCGATTTTAATGCAGCATTACACTAACAGATTAATTGAAAAGGAAAATAAAATGAGTAAAATATTTTAGCACTGTAACAGTACCCATGTTTTAGCTTGGTAAGCACTTAAATGCTTTGCTGAAATCTATAAGAAGTAAGTAAATAATAATCCAGTGTCTTCTACAAAGTCAGGCTGACTGATTAGGTGTTGAAAAATGAGAGCACGGGAATGCTTGTGGTTAATAGTTCTTCAAAAATGAGCATTTATGACCAGGACTTTCCATGCAAGAAGCCAGACAATCAGACTGCAAAACGGGTAATGACTATTTTGCTCTTTGCTCATTGAATTAAAAAAAGGATATTAACTTTGCAATATCTATTACAGCCTTCTCCCCCAAAAAGGAACATTATTAAATTTACTGTAAATGCTAAAAATACGTATTTTACAATCCTCTTGTAAAGTTCTAGTACTAAATATTTAAAGGAAAAAAAATTGCCTTGATCCATTGTCACATCAGTGCACATAGTTTCACAGCTAGTCCTGAACATCACAATTTTATGTAACCTTAAATACAACAGAACTTTAGTAAAATGTTTTTCCTTTTATAATAAAACCAAAATAAATTTCAGCTTCTGTTTTATATGCCAGTTGAGATTCTTTGCAGCAATTCCTTCCACATCTGCTCTGCAGCTTTCAGGTTTATAAAAGCAGCATCTCCCAATTTCCTTTCATCAAGATATCCATATGCTGTGTTTTATAGACATGTTGGTACAGTTTAACACTGAGTCACTAATTACAACTTGGAGTCATATATATGCTAAGAAAATAAATGCATGTGGTTATGAGGTATTTAATTCTGAAAATCCTGGACAACCTAGTCAAAATTTCTTCGAAGTGTGATAACATACCAATAAAAGTACACCTGAAATTATCACGAAAGTCATAAAAACAAAATCGAGAGTTAATGTAAAAAAGTAAATAATAAAACTATACATAAGCACCACCAGATTCTAAACTAATGACATAAGATCATGCACAGAAAAGTTACCAACCAGATTGTGACAGCAAAACTGCTGCTCAAGAACCAAATGGTTTGTGAATCGGGCTGGTATGGAAAGACCTTCATAAAACATTTGTCCAAAACAAATATCTGGTATTTCTAAAGACAGCACACTGTTGGCATCTCCTGTTTTCAAGTTTCTCAGTTGCCAGTGCATTGTAAATGTGACCAGCTTTCCAGTGAACAGTCCACCGATGGCAGCATTTGAGGGGACAGAGAGCATAAAATGACCTCAAACCACATTAAAATTCACTGTATGCAGCATTAGGAGTTTTGCAGTGTCCAGACTGATCTGTGGTGCTGTATTCCCTTTTCTGTGTGCTCTCACTGCACACCCAATATCCCAGTCCCCTTGACAGTACAACCATAGCAGCCCCCATTGATTTCACCTCTGAGAGATGACAATCTAAGCACAACTGGGGAACTGAAAGCAGCTGCTGCTCTTTACAGCAAACTGTATGTAAGCATGGTATGATCTATATAGAAATTTGGGGGCCTAAACGTATCTGTTAAGCTCCAGAGAAAGAGATCTAGGCTGCAGTTTTAAAAAGTGCAGTGTAACCCTTCATGCTTCTGTCTAGAAGTTCTTAATGCACTAAAAACATTTAAATGGGAGAAATGAAATGTGAACAAAGCTTTTTTATTAATCACCTACCTGGAATATATTTCTTAGTTTGCATATAAAAGAGGAAATGTGTCTTGTCACAAAGATCAGTAAAGACTGCAAAAATGCTTTCAGTCCTGAAATGAAGTTCTAAATATGCAAGGAGACAAAAGGCAAATTAGAAAAACATGCCACAAAAATATCTGTGGGCATAAGAGAACTTGGAAAGACCAGAATCCTCTAGAAAAAAGAGCATAATCAAACTGCAAATATATTTCCTTTGAAGAAAACAGTATTTAAGTTTCTTGATCAAAACTGACATCTAGAGAGCTACAGGCTAAAATAAAGTAGCATCTGTTACCTTAAGCCCAAGGTTTCCCACATTTAAAAAAAGGCATAGTAAAGAAATAGAAATGTGGGTATAACTCTAGTTTTCCTATTTTTTTCCATGCTAATCATGGGATGCAGACTGTAAACTGAAGCAAGCAACATGCTGTTAAGGGTATTCTTATATAATCAGCAGAGAACAAACTGTTCCTTCTCTTCCTTAAATCTGTACCCAATCACACAGACAGACTTCACTGGGACAGCTTTGCTACAGAGTACTTGCCAGTGAGAGAACAAAGATTTTCCCCAAGACTTTTCCTTTCCCTTTTCTCCCCCTTCCCTCCCCCTCCTAAGAGAACAGGAGATACAAGAGGCTGTTCTGTAAAGCTGGGTCAAGATGATTTATGATAGACATTGACATTAAAATTTACAAGTCTTATTGATGCAGAAATATGGTTAATCTGTAAAGTTTATAGCTTGCCTTAATTATATATGTATGTTTCACACCTTCCTTCCTCCTTTGAAAAAACAACCTAACTGTGCTGATAACATCATAAATTGAAATTAGCCACCTTTTTTGCAAATTAAGAACTAACAAACTGTAAAGGCAATACAACTACGTGGTTCTGGCAGGTAAAGCAGAAAAGGGAAATGAATCACATAAGCAAATGAGGCTTACAAGGAAGAAAAGGCTATCTTGGTACTTGCAGTCCTCCCATGGGAGATTTCAGATTGTAGTATTTTGTTATTACTCTGCATTTTTAATTATGAAAAAAATGTTTTGTCATATGGCAAGAATAAAGAACATCAGCTGAGTGTTTTCGTATGGGCTCCCTACATACTTTTACTGCAAATACAAGAACATAGGGTCTTTTTCATATTACATAAAGACGATATTTAATGAAGAAATTAAACACATATCTATTACAAGGCATTGATTGACATGAAATATTTCTGGCAAAGTGGAAAAAACCCAACACAATCAGGTTTACTTTTTAAAAGCAAACAGCTTTTTCCTTTACTTCCTGATCAAAATTCAGTAGTGACTGAACAGTTTTTATGGTAATATAAAGGAATATTTGCTTTAAGAAATAAAGTACTAATGGGAAAACACAAAAGTAAATATTAATATCTGATTCACAGTGCACTGTGTGTATTTTTGAAAAATAAAATAGATTTGCCACGTAGCCTTTCCAAATAATATTAAAATGGTTTTTCTCTTCTCTAACATTACTCAGCTTCCCAAAAACTGTCCAGTACTTCTTAGGAAGTAGAACAACACCTAACAGTGCCAGTTAACACCAGCAAAAAATACTCCAGCCAACCCTCCAATGGAAAACATGTTGACTAGTATTTTTTCTAGCTCACTGTAGTCCTTAGCCATGTCACCTCCTCTCATTCTAATATCTCTCTCCCTTAAATTAAGTTGGTACTACCTTTCCCAACTCTACCAGAATTTAGGCACAGTATGTTGCATCTATGCTCAAAAGCTTTCACACTTGCTCATTTAATCAGCGGCTCTGCCTGAAGAGGCTCTTCCATCCAGCACACCTGCTCCTGTCCATAGCCCTGTGCTGGGGCGACCAGAGCAACAGTGACTGGGAAAGCCCGGCACTGGAAATACACGGCAGTAGGTCCTGGATGATGTATGAGGTCTCCCTGCCTCAAGAACCTGCCCAAGAACCATGTAGTGGTCTCACCTGAGCCCCAAAATAAATAATGAAGAGTGGAACAGAAATATTTTTAAATGCCCCAGCCAAACAGGAGAAAAACAGAGGGCGACAATTACAACCAGCCGGTCAACTGCTCAGACAGCATATGTGCTCTGTTTCTGTGCAACATTAGACCCAGTAGCTCTAATTCATCCTAGCTCACCACAAATGGCCACAAGGAATTTAAACAGCAAGACTGTACTTGTTATTCCTCCCTTTTTAATTTTTTTTTTAAATAATAAGAATGTTTAGAATATATGCTACTTATCCAGACTGCATCATACCAGTACCATCATTGCTGATAAGAGGTCCAATTTCATTATAAAATTCCGGGCAACTCACTGATGTTCACATAAAGAGGCCAGACCCTCTCTCCTTGCTCCCTAGAATTTCAGACAAAGCATGGCTAAAGTCCTCCAGCACCATCTAGAATCTTTTTCTCTGGGTGGGTGTAGGATACAGTTTAAAACATCAGAGGAAGGAATTTAAGAGATTATTCAAGGGTCTGCTGAGCAGCATTATGTGTAGTCAATAAAATGCTTCAATAGCATTTGGAATCCTACTAAAATTGAATATTTACACTGCGTACATCACATTATACTGAAACTTTTAATGTCTAGATCTGTGGATTTGGATTTGCAAAAGGATTTAATCTTATGCCCTAAGGAAGAAATTAAGAAAGACAGCCCCACCTGCCGACAGAACAGTCACAGTACAGAGGGAAAATGAACTTCCTACTCTGGCCAAAAACATGAGTTTTCTTTCTGCCTCCTTGACACAGACCCCAAAAATACTTCATTCCAGCAGAGAAAGAACTCAAATCTCTTCTTCCCTTTGCTCAGTATGTAAACTCAGATGACAAAGTAGTTTCTTGTTATCCTTTCTAGAATTCATTGCTCCTTGACAGGGTAATGTACGAACTCCATTCAGTAGTGTCAGAAAATATAGTTCAGTAAAAGCTAATGAAGAATATCCGACTGAACCTATTTGAAGAGTTCATCTGCATATTTTATCTTATGTACTACTTCCTGTGATCAGGACTATAAGAATTCTTCATCAAATCAATAAGGGAATAACTTGCAGTGCTTGTAATTTTTTTCAACTTCAGTGAAGTTGGTTTTCCAAGTAATAATGGGAATGGTTTTTAATTTGAAATCCTTTGATCTCTTTTTTTTTTTTTTGAGTGAATAGCATAATTCTATAATTTTGTTTCAAGAGCTTCATTACCTAGTAATAGCCCTTGTCTCTTACGCTGTGCCACTAATAACTTTGTAATATTTTAATACTGTCTATCCAAAAAGCTCTTTTTCCCCCTTCCCCTGAAGCTTAACTTCTATTATACATTTTTAGCATTTACAAAGAACACACAGAACTGCCAAGAGAAAGTGGCAAAGTTTCTTTCACAAGTAATCTTCCCTTGCCTCTGCCTGGCCCAGTAAGATCTCTTGGAAGTACTTTGCTTTTCCTTTACTTTAGAGCATGTGAAAGAAACAGCACCAGGTCATTCTACAATGAATGAATTTTTGAGTATAAAGTGAAGAGGATGCTGGATAGACAGGCCAACACTGCCAGTAATTCCCCACGATGTAACTCATAGCCCCTCATCTATTTTTCCCTCTCTAAGTTACACCCAGAAAAAAAGATTTGTCACCTCCTCTCAAAGCTCTCGAGCACAAGCTTGAGAAGTCCATTTTTGTTATCTTCTCTTACAAAAACTGACAACAGTGTAGGAAGTAGCACTGCTGTAAGGATAATAAAAATTTGCAATCTTTTGGTAATACTTAGCAAATATTAAGTTTTTTTTCCTCTGGTGAAAAATTAATTATTGACACACTAGATGATGGGAAGCACAAGGATGATTTAAGTATCACCTTGTGACAAGGGGGACAAGAGTTGAAGTCCAATAATGATGTATAGTAATAAAACAGAACAAAAAATCCACAGAAATAAACTGCCACTTGGATGCAGGAAAATTTAACTTTACTGATCTGTCAATGCTACAGTGTTTCCAGTTAAGAAATTAATGTATGGAAGCTGATGAAGCTTCTTTTTATCACCAGCTTGTCGCAAGGCATAAAAAGTGATGCAGCATGCTAATATTAGCAGAATTTGAGGCATATGTTCAATGTTTACCAGGTACTGTTTGATTAATAGTTCTTTAATAAAGTTTTACAATTAGTACATTCAGTTATATTCCACTAATCAATGCAAAACCAGAGATTGATTCTTCAGGATCATTTTATTAGCAACAAGGAATATAAATCTCTTATGAAAATATTCTTAACATTCAATATATAAGAATTGTCTATAAAAATATACTACTACATAACAAAGCCAGTAACTTCTACAAAACATATAATTCAACATATATTTAACAATATATAGGACATAGTAAAAATTCTTGAATTACTGCTGAGGGTATTTTTACCCCCTTTTTGTTGAACAATAATTCACATAACATAGGAAATTACTCATTCTGATATACAGAAGTGTTATCACCATAGAACTCTATGTATGTTCCACCCTGAAGTCACCTGCATCTGCAGGAACATAAAGCCACAATTTTTCTTTGGATGGACAGGCAGTTATGACTCTAAAAACATTCTGCTGGTAGCTGCAATGTCCTGCTGAAGTCAGCGTTGCACATTCGCTGTCAGCACTGCCAACGCTGAATCCATGCAGGGATGGAGATCATGTTTTCACTACCCCTGATGGGCTGATGCCACAGACGAGCCTAATGGCTAGAGAACTAAAAAACACTCTTCCTGGGTAACTAATGCTAGTTAGCAAGGAAATAACTCCTAAAGAGGCTGCCTCCCTAGAAATAAACCTTCTTCCAAGAGACAGCTCTTAAACAAAAGCTCAAGGAAGAGAAAATACCATGGGGGTAGTTGTTTAAATTATGATCAAGGGAAGTATGATCCATTTTGTCATTACCAACTACGGAAGGACCATCTTGGAATACATTTTGGAATTGGGAGTCTGGTTTCAGAATAAAAATGACACATTTAACTTGTAATATCACCAATGCTGTTACATTGAGGTTACTTCACGTCTGGTGTTAGGCAAATGTTGGAAATCCATTTTAATTATGTAGATCACTCGTGTCTACATGAGCTTGTCAAATGAGCTTGTCAAATTCTTGGTGCAGATTTTATTTAAAGGGCTTTTTGAGCAACTTAACCTGAAAGAAATTGGCTGCTGAACAGTGACAGTACAAAGCCATCAGCTTTCTACAGAAGAATTGGGTATATAAGGCTTCATGGCTACAAAGTCCCACTGAAGACCACAGGCAATTACAGTGTCTTGCATAGTAAAGAACATATGAACCAAACTTAAGATGCATCAGTAACAACTAAATCTTTTTATCCTATGTTTCTGTGCAAAATAAACAATAATTATTACTCTTTCTACTCAGAATCCACTGAAATCAGTATATTGAATGAATATGTTGAAATTCAAGAGAAACATAACTTTATAACAAAGCAATTGCAATGCAACAATATTCCATCATATTACAAAGGAAGGAGTTTCTATTAGAAAAGTATAGTTATCAAACTTTAAAGTAAAGACCACAACAAGACACTACAGACAATAAATAGCAATATATTTCTGACTCAAAGCTCAGAAAAATAACTTTTGACCCTGAGAAACTTGCTGTATTAAAAAGCTAAAAAATATAAGAATCAAGGCTCAGCCAGTTTAATTTCAGATTCTAAAACTGTTAAGCTTTGAAGAAAAGTTTTCCATCTTAAAAGAAACCTTAGGAAATATTTTCAATTATAAAACCCCAGCATTTCATGGTACCCACACTTTCGTAGTCTCATTATCTTTAAGGCTTGCAACTAATATTTAGGTTTTAAACCTATATTTCAGAGGAAAAAAAATCTTAAAATTGAGGTGGTTGAAGAACTTGAAGCTGAAATGTCTTTCACTCCCCACATCATCTAGAAAAACCAATTACAGAAACTGGCTTGTCATGTTTTACGGATAGAGAAGCCCTAGTCAAGTCCTTCATTTCCATTCCAGTTAAACAGCTCTCTAAAAGATGGACCAAAATCAAAACAATGTTCCAAAACATACATCCTCCAACATAGGATCTGGTTTAGATTATTATTTTAACAACTTAAATATTTAGGAAAGTTTAAGAACAGCAAGAGGAAATAAGCAGATGAAACCATAAGGAAACCCTATATGTTTGAACAATGAAAAAAACCCAATCATCTGGGGGTTTTGGCACTAGAGGTATGGAAATATATTGAAAGAGTTTCTGCAAGAACTTGTGACAAAAATTACAAATCACTATATCTAGATGCTGATTTCTGGTCATGTAGCATATTTTTCACATTTACTTATGTGTTAAGGGAAAGAAAACAATCCTTTTTTCAGTAGCCTGTTCTTCTCTACCAAGTGTAAACAAGATTCATTGAAATCATATGAACTAAGGACTTTTTTTATGTAAGCTCCCACGTTTTTATTCTGTACTGACAAAGCAGCAGTCATACCCTGTAATTTAAACTATTCTCTAATTCCATGTCCTAATGTTTTTATATTGTCATGAAGTTTAGGTTTAGTTTTTCCCTCTCCAACAACCTAACTAAGAAGATACACACTGGATCAGATCCCAGGGGTAGCTCATCACATGATCACACAAGCATTAAGCCAAGAGGAGAGAGCAGGGCTAGCTGACAATCCAAGTTTACATCAGTCTGAACTGCTTTGGAACCACACCTTTGTAAGTGGCAATTCAAACACATGCATATTAAACATGAGGTGAAGCAGTAAAAAATGCAGTCAGTTTTTCTTCCCTCCCCTGAAAGCTGTTGCACAATGGCAGTGATGGTTAAGCAGCAGAAAAACAATCCCAGTTCAGTTTCAAGTATAAAGCAAAAAGGGTGCCAAACTGGAATTTTATTATTACATGAGGTTTTTAAGAGATAGTAAAGCAGTTTCATACTACTCCTGATCTTGTCAGCAGTAGCTGAGCTTCAGCCTTCAGGAAAAGCAGAGAACAGCTATCTGTAAGCAGGAACTGATTCTATCACTCAAGTGGAATCTGCTCATTTCCGCAAACACACTCAGATTCAGGGTGCTGGTTTTACCTACAGAAACTTGGACAAAGACAGCTTCTCTCATTCAGATACATAGGGAGGTACTCAAAAACACCTGGAGGACAACTCAATCACTGGTCCCAGCCAGCACAGCTTCATGAATGGCAAGTCCTGACTGTCAAACCTGATTTCCTTCTACTACAGGGTAGCCCACCTAGTCAATCTAGGAAAGCCACTACATGCAATCATTTTGGACTTCAGCAAAGCTTTTGATACTGTCACAAGATGTCCAGCACACAGCTGGATTAACTGCATTACATGATGGGTGAGCAACTGGCTATGGGTCAGGCACAAAGTGAATGGGGTGACATCAGGCTGGCATCCAGTCACTAACGGGCTCTATCTTCAGCCCAGTTCTCTTCAACATCTTCATTCATTTGAAACATATTCAAAGGAATCCCCAGTTTGCTGATGACACTAAATTGGGAGGAGCTGTTGTCTCCCTCAAAGGCGTGGGGAGGCCCTGCAGATACCTCAATAAATTAGCAGGCTGGGCAATCACCAAACGTATGAAGTTTAGCAAGGTGAAGTGACAGATTCTGCATTGGGAGCAGGGCAACAGACAGACTGGGGAATGAGAGGCTGGAGAGCAGCACCGCAGAAAGGGATCTGGGGGTCCTGGTGGGTGGCAAGGTGAATATGAGTCAGCCATGCCCTGGCAGCCAGGAGGGCCAACCCTGTCCTGGGGGCATCAGGCACAGCATCGCCAGCCAGGCAAGGGAGGGGATTGTCCCACTCTGCTCTGACCTGGGGCAGCCCCACCTCGAGTGCTGGGGGCAGTTTTGGGTGCCATAATGCAAAAAAAGACGTTAAGCTGTTACAGAGCTTAATGGAGGACCACAAAGATGGTGAAGGGTCTGCAGGGGAAGCCGTGTGAGGAGTTGCTGAGGTCACTTGCTCAAAAGAAGAGACTCAGGGGAGACCTCACTGAGGTCTTCAACATCCTCCTAAGGGGAAGTGCAGGGGCAGGTGCTGATCTCCCCATGCTCAGGGACAGCACTCAAGTAACGGGCTGGGTATCAGGAAAAGGTTCTTCACCAAGAGGATGTTGGGAGACTGGAACAGGCTCCCCAGGGAAGTGGTCACAACACCAAGCCTGTCTGATTCAAGAAGTGTTTGGACAACGTTCTCAGGCACATGGTGTGACTCTTGGGGTGTCCTGTGCAGGGCCAGGAGTTGGAGTCCATGATCCTCACAGGCCCTTTCCAACTCAGCATTTTATATGATACTCTGACCCTAAAGTACTATATGCATTCCAGTCCTTTGGGACTGAAGTCCCTAGATCTGTCCTGACAGGATGCAATGCTTCTTGGCAAAAGAAAAGACATGTGGCCAGACATCTATAAATCAAAATAAGAAAACATCCGCCACCTTTAGTGATTTTGAGAACACAGCATTGTCCTTTGGAAAAACACTAGAGTAAGCAACTGAAAACCTCCTCGTGATACAAAGGATCAAACAAAGATTCAAGTTAAAATTTTCTTTAAACTCTACTGAGACAAGACCCAAAAGCATGCAAGACTCAACTTGGGAAAATCCCACTTCCTGCTACTAAACATTTAGTCCTCCTGAAACGTGAGGGACACCAAGATCAGTAACACAAGTATTTTTCCTTAGTATTTGTTACATTCAAGATAAAGCCTACAAAAGTGAGAAGATGTGCAAGAGAAGTGATAAATGCAGACTTAAAAGGGCCAGCTGGAGAAGTGGGATTGAAGTTGCCCACTAGCACTGTCTGATGTAGCGTAGATGCCTGAATGTGATGTGTATCCATAGCTTCATCCTTTCACCAAGCTTTCCTCAAACCTCTTCTGGAGCATCTCTGTATGACCTTGGCCAACTTGCATTTTCTGTGAAACTGCTTTTATATTGAACTCTCGTACAGTCTTAGGAAACAGGCAAAAGATTTACTGCAAAACCTCCTAACTTTATGAAGGCAAAGGAGACTCAAACTTGCTCTCATAAAGAACTTTTGTATGGAAGAATCTAAAAAGGGTCATAAGCAGCATTAAATATAACCTATATTAAATACCTAAAAAATACAGCCTTTTGCATAGAATAAAGAAAAGTGCAGCTACAGCGCAGCATTCCATACCACAAGAAAGGGCTAATTTATGAGTGGTATAGAATTAACTGTTGTCTCTCATCACTGAGACTGCAGCAACTAAAGACATGTTTATTGGGAAAATCACATTGGGGGAAAAAAAATGTGATTAGGTTGTTTCACTATGTCTGTAAAGTAGGCACAAACACTTACAATTCTTTTTTAAGAAAAGAAAAACTAACAGATAATTTTCACAAGTTAATTTTCTCTTGATATTACTTGGAAAAACAAAATTGCTTTTGTTCTTTTAGAATCCAAATTAAAATCCACATTTGGCATCTGTTTTGTGCAAAATTATAATTAGAAAGCTTGTAGAAGTACAAGCTTTATCTGTTCTATAAAAGCTGGTTGTTTAAAGATTATCAACTCTTCATTCCATTCTAACTTTTGTACTGCAATTCCTGTGGTAATCAAGCACAGAATAGTATTAAGTCTTGGAGACTTAATTCCACTGCTCTGAAAAATAAAGAAAAAGTCAAGGAAGTGGAGAGCCAGGAACTTTAGGAAAATAAATACTGTCCACTTTTGAAAGCAAGCAACAACTTTTAAGTATCTTCTGACTGCTCATATTAGCATGCCTAAATATAAGAAAGGAAAGCGTATATCTCTTCAGTTGCTAAAACATCTTCAATTTTGGTTAAAAAAAGAAGTCAACTTATTTTATGGGACATAATTTGGTACTACAATTTGGTAAATGGAATACTTGAAATAAATAAAAATAAATATTGTATTTATATATATTTCAAGATTGCTTGTTTCTGTAACAAAGTAGTGTCAATATTGTTAGATTTCTCTCTGTTTAGCTTTTTTCACACTGTGTCGCCACTTACGAATGGCAGTTCCAGAACTACTGGCTACTACACAAAGGGCACCACCCACAGTCCACCAAGTTGGTAGATGATTGAGAAAAAGAACTTGTAAAATAAAAGCAAACACCACATCCATTGTTTTCATTATTGATACAGGTCCAGCTTTCTCTATCTGTAATGCTTTCGTGAGAAATACCTGACCCCCTAACCCCAACAAGCCTATTAATATTAGAAAAACCCTATCTCTACCACAATGTGGTAAACGCCATTCATTCAAAACAAACAATGCTATGACACATCCAATTAAACCAATGACTGCATAATACCAAATTGACAAAAAATAATGCACAGATTTTCCCACCTTCCTTAATATAACAATGGTTGAAGCTGCAGATAATGTGCTTGTAATTGCTGCGATAGTTCCTTTAAGGTGATTTGTGTAACTTCCTTCAATCCCCGTAACACGTGACCCAAACAGAAAGGGTGGTCTAGCAATAAGAATCACTCCAGTGATTGCAAAGAGAGTAAACAGAAGATCCCAAAGGCTGTATTTCTCTTTGAGAAAGATCCACGCCAGCAACGATGTAAAAACAGGACTGGTAAAAGTTATAACAGTGGCATCAGCTAGTGGCATGACTTGGTAAGCATAGTAGAGAAGAACCATTGCAGTAGAGCCAAGGAATCCTCGGAAGAAAAGAAAAATTCTTTTACCTTTTGGTCCCAAAAACCCTGTTCTGAAAAACAGAAATGTTACATTAATGTCACTGTCTTGCTTATTTCATTACTAACATCCAAACACATCTAAATATGGTACACACCTTTCTAGAAGAGGGACTTTAATACCCAAATATTTTTAACTGTCTGATCACAGACCAATTTATTTCCATCATGACCCCCAATCACATGCAGAGTCCAGAACCTGTTCTTCTAGCGATTAATTTTTTGCTTGCAAAATAACCCAAAAGTATCTACAAATTACCTTATACTTTTTTAAGCTCTCCCCTTAATGGAAATTAAATAATTTGATACAATAATCCTAGCAGAAACCTCTACCATTCAGGGAGTCAAAGATTTTCAGTTTTCTGAATCGTATTAAGAAAATATCAACTAATCTAAAATAATGCAGTTAGGCAACTGAAGTCCAAAGTAAAATAACATTGCAATCTTATTTGAGTGATAATTCTAGATCTACTTTTAAGAAATAACTTTAAATGTAAACATTTAATACACTTACTTGTAGTATATTAAACCAGGAAGAACAAATGCCATTTGGAAAACACATCGAAATGCACTCACTTCCACTGAATGTACATCTTCTATTTTTTTAAGAAATAAAGAGGCCACTGAGAAAAGGAAGGCAGACAGTATGGTATAAAACAGACCAAGTCCTGGGCACGCAGCTTTCTTCTTTGTTCCTGCAACAGATAAACTACAGTTAATAAGGACCTTTTAGAAAACTTCTCTCATCAGGCAGCTCCACACACTGCAGTGCTCCACACATCTGTAGCAATTTTTGAGGTGGAGAACAGGGGAACCAAAGAAACAAATGCAAATATTGCATGTATTTACCAGACCTACCTTGAAAATACTTTTCACTGACCATCATGGGTCTCTTTTTTTTCTTGAAACAGTGTATAAGAGATGAACTCTAACAGGTGGGATTCAAGACATCACAGTTCTATACAAGTAAGTAGCCTTTACTTCTTGTGGGTATCAGACTAGTAGAGGTGATTTACTATACGGACTAGTCACAATTCCGCCCAGGGACCAATAAATACAAGTGACTACAAATTAGTCCATGGTCAGATTTGCAAACTATTATCTGGGGAATTATCTTCTGAAACTATTATCTTGGGAATTATCTTGCTTAGTTAACTAGGGTTCCTAAGCAAAAATTTTATTTCTTTTCTCTCAAATACACACATGTAAAATCTGTGTACAGAACATAATTTTTGTTATATTTCATGTTTATTTTGCAGCTAAATCACCCTAAATTTGACCTAGACCTACAGAAGTTTCATATAACATCTTTATCTTGCTGTAAGAATCTAAATACTTTCTTCAAATAGGCATCAAGTCCACATTTTTAAGCAGAATAAATTTAAGCAACTAATGTTAAAACATCAAAGCCCTGAGGTCTATCATAATTCCATGAAGACTTTAGTTTATGCTTATTTATCAGACTTCCCCTTCCTGAAAGTTTCCTAAGTCTAATGTTTCTATTCAAGTTTCCTCATTGCCTCAGGCTCTTTTCAGCAACATACTCTTCCTCGTTCCACTCATTTTCTCCACCCCAAACTATAAAAAAAAAAAAAAGAAAAGGCAAAGAGAGGGAGAACTGTGTTGAGGTCTGCAGCAGTAATCTCAAAGGAAATCAGCCTTTTTTTTGTTATTGCTTTGTTACATAAAAGGAACAGTCCTTCCACTGAACCTAGAGTTGAACACTAGGGAAAATAAAACCTATCTAAAAATTTGAGTGGGATGTTACTTCACTATCTTTTTCTCTGTCTGCATAAAATATTGGGAGTTACCTTTTCTTCTGCAACACCCTCTAAAGATAGGAGCAAGAACTCCATGTCCCAGAGGCAGTGTTTTGATAAAAGGGTGCCTCATCTCACATTAGTGTGGCAGCCTGTGAGCCTTATGGATCCTCTAAAACATAATCAGCAGGGTACTGCTGCGAGTTGCTTAGCAACTAAGTATGGTTTTGAAAGGTGTTTTTTTTTTTTTTTCCGATTAACAAAACTTGTCACAAAGCATTTTGATCCTCCTTGAGATCAACACTCAAGGCTGAGAAACTGCATCTTACTGCCTAGGAGGGGAGACTGCAGGCTGGCAGTCCTAGGGACCCAGGCTTTACAACAGCAACCAGAACCTGAAGTAGGCAAAAGGTTTGCTTCTCAAGGAATCTTGCCACACTGCAGCTGAAAGCGAGTTACAGCTTCTACTTCAAATATTTCTGTTTAG
Source organism: Pardalotus punctatus (assembly GCA_013400915.1). NCBI lineage: Eukaryota > Metazoa > Chordata > Aves > Passeriformes > Pardalotidae > Pardalotus > Pardalotus punctatus. Next base: position 2,129,286 of record VZTX01028410.1, read on the forward strand.
CAACAGCCACTTACATAAAAGCGACTACAAAAACCACCACCAACCAACACCGGACCGGGACATCTACCAACTGTGAAACAAAGTGGATTTAAAAAATGTTCGTGAATTATGTAATGCCTTAATCCACATAGTCACATAACAGAACTACAAAATCAACAAAGTCTCTAATATTAAAGCAAGAGGAATCAGACTGGCCTGTAACTGAAATGGGAAATCCAAACCCAGGCTGGATTACGGATGAGCACAGCACAAACAGAACTATTAACTTCTAGTTCAGGCATGATAGCTTGTCTGATTACTACAGAATGAAGCCAACCTAAATAAAGGAAGTGTTGAAATGGAAAACCAATCAAATTAAAGCAAAATACACTGAAATAATCTTATATCCAGAACTAAGATTTGGATTGTAGGGAACAAAGAAAAACTAGAAGGAACTCATTTCTGTAAGCTACCAAATATACCAAGCCTATCAGAAATAGTATCTTCAGAATCTTGTAATACTAGAATTTAAACCACCAACATCTTGCATTGCCAAAGCATGCACTCAGTGCAATGAGAAAGCATTTTATTTCCTTTTAAAAATAAAATGGTACAAGCTCTTCCACCAAAAACAAGAACTGCAGTTCTGAAGAGTATTTATTTCAAAGTAAGTTTTAGGGAGAAGTTAGGTTAAGATAACATTCCCACCCCACAAAATATTAAGCCTCAAAATACTAGCCTAACACCATAAAAACAGTCAAGCACTCATGCTTTTTTAAAACAACGCAGCAGCCTGAAAATCAAAAGGTTTCAAGCAGCACCCAAGTCCTCTTTTTTGAGTGGCTACAGATTCAGTTTTCCAATTTTACTCCCTGGCCATCTCCACATGTAACGCTTTCAAACAATTTTCCACTCCTGTTTTAAGTCGTAGGTAAATGCCTCCCTCTGCACACTGTTTAAGGTGTAAATTCTGATTGTGTTTTTAATGTTGTGCTATGTTCCAAACAGTTTTTATACTTGCAAAATGCATGCAATGAAGAAAATCACACTTCTCACATATGAGTACCTCAAGAATAGTAGCACAAGCAGAAGAGTACTGGCTACGGGAAAGGTGGTCAGCAAGAAGATGATTCTCCCCGACCCTCAGGAAAGGCAGAAGAGTCTCCACATTAAAAAAAGCAGAACAAGTCTCTGACTTCTGTAAAGTGCCAGGAGCACAACAGCCAGCATTGGAAGTAATCATGGTCATGCAGACAAGATCTAGGCATGATTCACAGTCCTCTGTCATAGACTCAGTCAACAATTTTGTGACAGACAACCCAGAAACTAACTACTCTTTCTGGTTAATTAACGCAAGTTTCTCAGGATTTCAAACACTGGTTTTTTTCCCCCAAGCTTTGCCTCAGAAGTGACACTGATGCGAATTTCACTGTGTGAAATGAATTTCACTGTGTGAAGGACTCTGGCCTCTCCACAGCTCACCAACAACTATATTTTCTGCTGGAAAGTCAACTGCAGTCAATTTAAGGACAAACATATTTTCAGTGAAGTCATTTAAAAAAAAGTACTCCAGATAACTTCAGAAGTTATTTATGATGGCATTTATGTTTTAAGAGCGCTCCACTTGAAATCTACATGTTACATATTTCAAAGTAAGTTTGTGGCTTTATCAATTGAAAATGATCAAGAAGTGAACCACGGACTCGAGTTAAGACAAAACAACGATTACACTCAGACTAAAGCAATGTAAGAATTGCCCAGGAAGTCACAGTCCCAAGTACGTGGACTTACTGAATGCACTCTGAAACGCATTTATAGTGCCAGAAGTTTACACAGGCAGAAGGCACCTCTATTTAACCAAACCTGTCAAGGCTTACTTTAAAACTTTAACAAAAGGAAGTACTCTTTCCCCGAGGAATAATCGCTCCCGAAGCTTTCTCAGAGGCGACAGAGCCGCCCGGCCCTGGGGATGAGCGGCCCGGGCGCTCTGCCCGCTCCCGGGGCGTGAGGGGCACCGGGCACCCGGCCCGAGCCGCGCCCGGCGCACAGGCACAGGGGCACGGAGCAGGTCGTGCCTGCCGCCCCGCTGATTCCTCCCCCGGCCAAGAGGAACTCGAGGAAGAGGGCGAGGCCGAAGCCGCTCGCAGGTGACCCACGAGCACCAGGTGCGAAACGCCGCCGCGGCCGCTGGGGACTGCTCGGAAGCGGCGAGGCGGCTCCTGCCGGCGGCCGGGCGGGCGCCGGTGCCGGGCGCCCTCTGCGGCCGCCCGAGCCCGCTCCGCCACGTGCGGACAGCCCGGTGCCCTCGGGCCGCTTCTCCTTCCCCCGCGGCCCGGCAATGTCACCCCGAGAGCGGGCAGCCCAGCCGGCAGGACGCTGCCCCCGTGCCCCGCCTGC
>VZTX01028410.1:2131806-2162407 GCA_013400915.1 Pardalotus punctatus
GGTCCCGGCTCCGCCACCCCCGGCCAGGCCCCGCCTGGAGCCAGCCGGGCGGCCCGTCCCCTCCCGCCGCGGGTACCTGCCTGCGAGCCCGGCGGCAGCCGAGCGCCCCTGCCGGGACACGAGGCAGCGCCCCGCCGCTTCCTTCCTGGCGTCCCTCCGAGAGGGACCCGGCGAGGGCAGCGGGAGCGGTGCCGGGGAGCGGCGAGGCCGCGGTGCCTCGGGAGGGGGAGCTCTGAACCCGCCGCAGAGCGGAGGGGGCCGCGCAGGCCGCGGCTGTTTCCGAGCAGAGGCGATAAAGCCCTGGGAAGCGGTGACGCGAAGTTATTTTAGGGGCGTTGTTGCGTCATCTGCGCGCCCGAAATGAGAGTATCGCTGTGTGTGTCCGCACGGACCCTTCACAGCTCAGCCTGGACGGGCTCAGCAGCCGCGCACTGCCCCGAGATACCTGACCCACCATAGCCTCGCCTGTCCGGCGTGTCCCGGTGGGAATTGCCGCTGGACCGGGCTCCGCGCCCGTTGGAAGAGCCGGGCTGTGCTCCGGTGGGCCCGTCAGTGTTGCCGTGCTAGCGGGCAGGGGCAGAGCAAAACTCCCTGCAGGAGCAGAGCATCACTCCCTGCAGGAGCTGCTGCCCGCGCCGGCTGCACTCTCGGGTCGATCTGGTGGCCGATTCAGTCAGCACTGTTAGTAGGGGACAGAAATCATTTAGCCACCTTCTTGTGGTGTGTTTTCCCTAAGAAAATACTCCCGCTTATGCCTTTGGGCAGGGGAATCGGAAAGGGTGTATAGAAAAACAAGAGTAGTTCTTTTCCTTACCCATGAAATAGTGCAGAGTAAAAGAAGAATAAATTAAAAATGCTAAATTTTTTCCCTTTTGAGCAAGTTGAGCTGTTGTGAATAATTAAAATGGGAGGAATTTTTATTCAAAGATTTATGCTCCCATTAATCTCTTAGCTGCATAAATTAATCTGCGTCTACTTCTTTATTCTTAACAAAGGGAAATGTAATCTACAGCTTTGGCAAAATTAATGCCAAATGGTAGATACAAGCTATTTCATACAAACGATTTTAAGTTTCCCCCAAGCTACCTCATAAAAGCTATTTCAAGCTTTCCATGTCTCTGATTTAGCACATTTTATAGTCCATGCTAACCCACCAGAGGCTGTAAGTATTTCATTATCTTGGAGCCAGCATTTGATTAATATGACCAGAATTGTTTCAGAAATTGTTCTTAACTAAAAATTAGATGTCCTATATCAGTTACCAAAATAAAAGAAACCAATTTATAAGGTTGTGTTGAAATCAGAATTAATTACTTCTAAATATTTACATTATCTGAACTGCTATTGCTATAAACCAAGAAAATGATTAAATATATGCTGCAGTTTTATAAACAACCTGTATTACAGCTTCTATCAGCATAGCCCTCTATAAAGTCTATATTGAAAGCTTTACTAAGTCTTTCCTCTGGAGATGCAAAATTTCCCAAACAGACACCCTTAATTAAAAAGTTACTTTTTCCTAATGCACTTTTCTATTCCTCGGAGTTTGGTTTAATTTGGAGAGAGAGGTGCAAATAAGCCTGGCAGCCTGCTGCTTTCTCGAGAAAGTTACACTTCTCTGCACTCCAAGGCAGCTTTCACAGGCCAGTTCCATGAATCGCCAACACTAAGTTAGAGCTGCCCTTCCCAGACAAGTTTTGGTGGAAGGGCAGCAGGGATTCTCTCTCAGCAGCCATCCCAGGGTGGTGATCCCGCAGGTGTCTCAGAGGAAGACCTGGCACATCCCCTGGGCAGCAGGGGTGCAGCAGAGCGCACCCACCCAGGTTTTTGTGGCTGTCTGCGCAGTCACTTGGTGAGTAACCTCTGCAGTCAGTAACAGCAGAAGCAGCTGGCTAACTTGAGACTTCAGTGAAGAAAACCAGAGCCAAAACATAGTCCACAGTACAGACACAGAACAAATTTAGTGAGTTCTTACAGTTTCTGGCTATTTGTTAAAATACACAGGTTATATCTTTATTTTATAATACTGCCACTATGAAATGCAAAGTAAATATTTTAAGTGCCACTGTGCCACATACTAAGCTGTAGAGAGTTTTAAAGAGAACTGCAACAACCCCCTCTGTACCCCTCCATGTCTGGTTTTGAAAGGGAACATCTGAGGGCAGCGTTTGTTTATGCCAAGATACATAAAGTGTTCTGTTTGCTCCTGGTCAAACTGCCAGGTTTGTCTCAGCTTGAGAGCTTCCAAGATCTCCTTGGAAAGTACAACCCTTCTCTCTGAACAAGGAAGCAGAGCAGTTGCAGCTGCCCAAACTAACCAGCAGGCAAATGTGATTTGCAGTCATGCTGCCCTAGATTGGAAAATTAAGTAGCTGCAGAAATGTGACAGGTCAATATTTTATGCAGCCTTTTCAAGTACAGATTAAGTCTCATCTGTGTAATACTGTGCCCAGAACTAGCTGTTCCTTTCTCCAGCACATCATCTATAGTATCTTTGCTGAGTGCAAAGTCTGTAAGAAAAAGCTGTAGTAAACTTTGGCAATTTGATCATTGAAAATTAAACTGCAGCACCAGCTAATATGACATTAATTCGGTTTCCCTAATATCGTAAGTACAGAAAGTGAGCCACCTCCTGCATAGTCACCACGATCCACACAGGGAGCTTTCTTAGGTTACTCTTTCCAAAGGAAGAACATTATCATCCTCATCCAGAATTTAGGCAGAGTTTTTGTAATTTTAAATGCCAGGAACAGGCTAGTGCTTCACCACAGGTTGAGATAGAGGCCTGACAGGTATTTTAATGTCCTGTATTAAGTCACTGGTCTCAGTCCGTGTGCCTGGTAAGGAGCCCTTTGGTGTTCAGTTTCCATCTTCCCGCCTGCAAATGCTGTCTCTGACTCCTCAGAGTGGCTTTCTGGAAATATTAACAAGCACAAATGACAAAGCAATTAAGTGAGTTTGGTGGAGAACCGTGGGACTTTCCTAAGAGATTATAAGAACTTTATCCACTATCACATAATTCCTTTTATCCACTGCTGATATATTCTAATAAGCTTTTTGGAACACAGCTGCTCTTGGAGGTTTAGTGAGAACTAAATAAGATAAAGTGAGGGAGTCCTGGAACTGACCTAGCCCTTACTCACCTCTCCTAAGGGCAGCACTAAGGGCTCTGCGGAGCTGCAGCAGAAAGACGCCTGGATTCCTGGTACTGCACGTGGAACACCCTGGTGACAACTAGCCCAGTTTGATCTGAACATAGCTGTGTCAGCACTGTTATGTATTGCTTAAGCTATAAAAGTAGTAGATTTAAATCAAAACAGTAGTCCATATTGATGGCTTTTATTCTGTAAAAATGCTAATTCTGTAAAACCAATTTTAAGATCTTCATTTGGGGTTTAATTTGTCTAGCAAAAAATTCATTAAAAGTAATATAGACTAATGCAAAGGAAGTAACAAAATAAATAATAAACTTGCATGGTTTTCTTTCCTTCTGAAAAGGTTTAACAAAAAAAAGAGATAAGAATTACTTTCTCGGCTTCTGAAATGGATCCAACTCTTAAGTGCATTGTAATAACCATTTACCTCTGCACCCGAGTGCCATAAAACAGATGATTATTGCAGCACCAAGGAGTGCTGCAATAATCATTCATTGTCCTGGTCATTCATTCAAACTTGTGTCCAACCCAGAGTTGTTTGGGAATCACAGAATAGCTGAGGTTGATGGGCACATCTGGTGCCTTGAGAGGTCACCTACTCCACCCCCCCTGCTCGAAGCAGGGTCAGCTAGAGTTCAAGACTCTCTCTCTTGGGATTTTGAGTATTTCCAACGATGGAGACTGCACCACCTCCCTGGGCAACATGCTCCTGTGTTCTATCACATAGTAAAAAAAAAACCCCAAAAAGTTATGTTTAAAATGAATCAACACCTGTAGTCTCGCGGCCCAGTGAAAATGCCGTCCATATGAGCTCCTGCCTCCCCACCAAAATTCCTTAATGGGTTTTATGTCCATCTTAAGTGTTAGAAGAGACCTGTATTTTTCAGCTTCCTTGTTAAGGAGGATGGTGCATGATTCTTAGTTTTTGGTGGCGGAATCATTTGGTGAATGATTCTGCCACAAATTGCTTCCACATGTATATATAGGACTGTTATACAAACATTTAATCTTGTGTCACAGTATGTTCAGAGTGTCACAGGTTTCTTCTTCCTGAGCTGGTGGTTGTAATGAATAGTACTATAAAACAGGGGATGGGGTGGAACATTGAAATAATAGGGAATCCTGCAATTACGGTCAATATAATGAAGATTTCCTGAGGCTCTTTTTAACTGCATTTTACAGATTGCACTATTAGTAGTTGCTCTTCAGGAGACTGAAAGTATTGAGATAAGTACATTCAGTAGAAGTAAGGAGTAACAAAAAATTCTGTGGTCTTTAGAATGAAAGGTTTTATTTCCTTTACTTCTGAAGAATGGAAAAAGAATGGATAAGCAGGACAATATTCAAATTCTGCTTCGATCCTTGTTAGCGTGCTTTCAATCCAGTATTAAAGGTGTACTGCTTAGCTGATTTGGGTCACATAAAGGTCATGCTTCTGTCCTCAGATGGCTTAACTACACTGCTTGCTAAGCAATCAGGTCTCTGTAGCTAGTATTCCTGGGAGGATAAATTAAAAATAATTTTCCACATACTCTGAAGACTGTAGTGTTTTCATTCTTGATTTTCACATAAATGTCTGGAGAGTTTATGCAAATTTAGACGGTGATCCTTACATTTAAAAAGTTATGTAATTTTTGTGTTTTCTGTAAGCATGTGGAAAACACTGTTACTCCAATACACCTTGGGGAAAAAATATTTTCTTTTAATCTTGTAATGAAAAATCTGCCTGATTCCTCCTCTTTTTTTTCCTCTATCATTTTATTTCCACTGAAGAACATAAACATCTAAGCAAACCAATAGAGTGAACTTTAGTACCTCACCGTTAGAAAAGAAAATGAACAGTAGCGCTGGTTTTGTTCATCATTTGTATTTGCCACAGGCCAAAACACTGTAAGTTTTGTAAAGCACAGTGGTGGTGCGTGGCATCCAGGCCTTGGCCTGGTACTCAGAGCAAGCAGCAGCACTTGCTGTCCTACTGCAGTGAAGTTTTATAGATGATTGTTATGTAACAATTATATCATGCTCATCTCAAAGAAAGGAGTTTTTAAGCATAAATGTGTATTTGCACATCCTGTGTGCCTCTCTCAGGTGTGACTCCTGCATGTCAGGTGCATAGGCACTCATGGGTATGTTCTTAGTTTTTGCTGTGACACAGTGCAGGTAATGAACAGAATTCCTGCATGTTTCAAACTGGCAGTGCTTGATAAAACATGTACAAGGCTATTACTTCTATTTCTTTAGGAGAATCTATATTTTTAACATAAACTTGGCAAGGCAAGCAGTGCAAAATTCTGAATTTGGAAAAGTCTCTGTTCTGGCAAAATAATTGTGGGTGGAGTTTTATTCAGGCATATTGTCTCATGTGGTGGGTTGAAGGTATTTGTGTACTCACTATACATACAATATTTCCAGGGAAATGCCTTTTTTCTTAAATGCTAGAGGAACATGGATTCCCTTCCAGTTGTTTATTGGAGCCATTTATGCAGTGAAGAGAATGCAACCTTGGCATGTTCCCTTTCCCTTACTGCATTTCCTGATGTGTCAGTACTATTTCTAGTTATGAGTTATGAGATTAGCCATAAAACTGAGTAAAGATCTGTTCCCTTTCAATAAATTGTTGCTCATAAAGAGTAAGATCAGTATACAGAGATGCACAGTAGGAAAAAAAAAAAAAGGAAAATACGAGAAAATTAACAAGGAATCCAGGAAAAAAAATTGATGGCATGTGATTATGGAAGAGAGGAAATGAGCATGCTAGAGTTTATGTATGCACTGCCCTGAGTAAGTGCTTCTCCTGGTAAGCATCTCCTCCTGGTAGCTGATTAAATTTAGATCTTTCCAAAATACAATGCCTTATTTTGAAATATCTAAACTTGATGTTTCAATAATATAAATCCCCAACAAATTTTTTATTTAAAATTCTTTCCCAAATCCAGCCCAATTTCTGGATGTTTCAAAAAATCATATTTGGGAGTTTCAATAACTTCTCTTGATTTTTTCCACCTCTTTCTTTGGAGAGGTTCTTGGAAAGCTTGGGAAGAATTTTTGCTGTTATTTAGTGCAAATTGCCACTATGTATAACTGAAATTAAAAGCTTGTTCGACAAAGCTACTAAAGCCAAAGGGGCTTGAAGGAGGGAAGGGCAGATATTCTTTGAACCACAGATAGAGAAAACAGGAGTAGGCAGAAGGTTATCAGTTACCATTCTGCAACATGCTTGAATAGAAATGTAATCATTAAATACATGCTCCTTCTAAGTTACTCAGTTAGAAAATTAGTAGCAGACAAGTGGGAGTATTTCCTTCTTCTTCATAGCATGCAGCACCACAGAGAAAAAAAAAAAAAAGAGAAATAAAATATTACATAACCTAAAAGTTTGTGGTGACTTTCCAGAGATTTCTTTTCTGGCAGGCAGTACAGTACAAAAATCAGAGAACAGAAATACAGCTTGAGTGCCATTGAGGGTCAGAGCTCCCAAGGAGGAGTGGAGGAAAGTGGAAATTGCTCATAGTTACCATTTTTGCTTGTCTTATTTTGTTCTGTTCTATAATGCCCTTTGTGACTGTGAAAAGAAGATAATTTGTTCAATTATATTTTTTTGCTGTCACTTTAACTGAGTTTTTACAGCAGTAGAAATGGCTGAATGTATAGTTTCTCTTCGTGGAAAGGGAGAGAACTATTTCAATCAGCTGCATGTCTTGGCTCTTACACAGTATGTTTCCTATTCTCTAAACTATCTGCCTGGGGCTGCTCTGCAGGGCAGGAAAGGGGACGCTTCCTTACTTGCAACTCCTATGAATTATTAAGCATTTGTTTACATGCCTGACTTGAAGGAGATTATTCTTCATTAGCTTCTAATTTTCCCCAGAACAAAAATTACATAAAATGTAAATAACCTTGTCACAGGTGACAGATCAGTATTAGTGTATTGGGACTCTATAATACGTTGATATATTTTTATATATGTGAATGATTTATTATATTGTTATATTATTATATAAAGCATGTTTATGTTTGGTATTTATGTTTAGACACATGCTAAACATATGAAACACTGACATGATTCAGCCTGTGCACCTCTCACCTTGTTCCAACAAGCTGGTGCAATGCTTACTCCTCTCAGTCTGCTTCTACTAGTATGTTCAAAGGGGAGTGATCTGAAAAGCAACTCCAGCTTTTATTAAGGAAATAAAATCTTGCAACACAGATTTTAAAGCCCTTTTTCCTTTGTCAGAGTCACAGACATAAGTGGGGTCTTTTTTCATTATTTTTTAATTGAGTCAGTGCTCCTTCATTACCTCCTGGAGCCGCAATGCAGAAGAGCATTCCTCATTAGAGGAAAAAACCCTGCTGCTCCCTTGCATGAGGGATGTACCTATTCTAGGCATTTTGCTGTCCACAAGAACACCTCCTTAAGGCTAGAAGCGTGGTTTCTTTTCCTTTCTTGCTGGAGGCTGAGAGGGTACACGGGGAAATCATAGTGCTGTAATTCCCAAACTGTAGGGTTTTTTAATAAGCATCACTTCTGGCCAAGTAAGCAGGACACTGGAGCACACAAACCCAAGTCTAACTGCAAATGGTTATTTTTATGTCCCCGTAACCTCAGCTAGCTCAGATCCTGTGAACAGTGCCAGAGTGGCAGCCCCTTAGGAATGGGCTGACCAAGCTTTTGCGGCATGTGCTGACCTCTGCAATCTGTTCCTGCTCCCCAGCAAGTGGATGCTAAGTGAGCTCGGGTTTGATGACACACACGAGCTGATTACTCCCTCTGAAATCCAGCAAAACTGGGAATGTTCTGACATGCAAGAGCTGGTGCCCTCAAGACCTTGCTGAGCTGTCCTTGTCAATGGGAGGAATGCCTCTGGTCTGTGGCTGTACTTCAAGGAAATTGTTTCTGTTGAGGCATAATTGGAGCTTGTTCCCTTCTTCCAAGGGCAGTTTCTGGGCTTCCTGCTCTGTGTGCAGGAAAAAGGAGGGCTATAAGGTACTCTCAGAGAAGGAAAGACCTTCACAATTTACTGGCTTAAGGGAGATCTGGTTGTATACAGTGATATTGCTCTGGCATAATTTATTTGTAATAGTCTTGCCAGGTACACTTTTCAGTTCATATTATGTCTTTAACTGATAATTTTGCAATTGTACTTAATTACGTTTATACAACTTTTAGATGAAGTCACAACCACACCAGTAGGATTTTTGATAAGCAGTTGAAATTAGCTTCCTTTTTTCTTACTCTTAGATCCTCTGATAGTGTCACTGCTCTCAAAATGATTTTCCAGAAATTCTGAAATGAGTTGCAATTCTGGAACAAACATTCATTTCCAATTCAGTTCAAGCTAATAAAATATGATTATCATATTGCTGTTGCAGTTTGATGTACTCCAGAGCCATGTAAAAAAAGGCAGAGCTTTTCTAGCAGCTGCTGTACCAGATACTTTTTCTTGGTCTCAGCCTTGAAGTGAGTTTAGTTTGAAGGACTTGTTGTTATCTCGAATAATGCTAAGGAAAAGTTAAAGATAGGATTTAAGACTGGACTAATTCCAGCGCATATGAATTATTTTAAAGTAGTGGATTTTTATTTGTGTTTGCAATCTACAATCCAGGTAGCTAATGCCTTCAAGTGTAATCGTTAAAAGGATGTTCTCTTTTTAGTAGTAACCTGTATATCAAAAAATTTAGATATTCACATGTGCAATTTAACGTTCTGCTCCAGATTTATCCTTTTTCTTCCTTTGTTTCACACTTTGGAGCAACATATGTACAGTGTTTTTCTTGAATGGGCAGTATGTTTTCGTTATTGTATATGAGGGACAAAAGGGAGCAGGATAGGGGTTTCAAATTACACAGTTATTTGGAAATTGTGACATTTATTTGGTTGGTTGATTGTTTTTCCAAAATTGTTGATCTGCTTCTGTGCCTTACAGATTACTCCCTCACAGGACAATACTATTAGCTGCTTAATCATAAGATACTTTGCTACTAATATTCCTACAGCTCTAATAATCAAATTTTAATAACTAGCTTATAAAAAGCTGAGTTCTGTTCTTCCCATGGGAATCTACTTCTGTTATGACTTACATAGCTGAAGCCAGCCTAAGTTGTGCAATTACATTCTCAAGTGCTTGCAAATAGTTTGCCAGAATTTTTTAATTGTTGACATAATTTCAAGGAATTATGTTGCTGGTATCTTACCGATTTTTTCAATGTTCACATTCTCAGTAGTGTAAATGCTTCTGAATGGCTGTCTCATATGTATATCTCATATATTTTATTTTGTGGACCTCAGCAACAAAGTTGAGTTAATTTCTGAGCACTACATCTCAAGAACTGAAAATAGGAAATGCAACACTGGAGCACATTCATTATCCAGCTGCTTGGCTTTTCATCCAAAATGGTTACAGCCAGATGCTTCTGACAGAAGTGCAAAGACCCTCCTCTTCCCTAATAAAAAGCAATTATGTTCAGTATTAAAAAAAATAGAATTACAATTTTTATGTAATTTGTCCATGTTTGACTTTCTGAATGCTGTATTATTGTCCCCCATGTCACTGCCTATGACAGTGAATGCCACAGTTTAATTTGTGGGGGAAGGTATTTTGGTTTATGGCTTGGGGTTTGATAGTGTCAAGTGCTATCTTGTTCCACACCTTCAGTGAGTTTTTCCACATCTCTCTGAGTCCTTAATCACCCTGCAGTGTCTTTTTGAGATGGCTACATTAGTACTGTGTGCAGCATCTCAAATAAGGCAACAGCATTGATTTGCCATGACATGTAGTGTTGTATTCTCCCTATTATCCTGCACATGTGGTAGCATTATTTGTTCCTTCCTGTAGCTGTGTATTGAGATTAGTGTCTTGCTGAGTTATTCACAACAATGTCAAGTTGACTTTCTTTACTGCTGATTTTAAACTTTGTGAGCCTTCCTTTCCTATGTATAATATTTTGCATTTCTGGACCCTTAGCCTCACTAGTCAGCCTGTCCCACTTGCTCAGTTACCTAATTTCTCCTGAAATTTTACACTTCCATTTTCATGTATAATTTCAGATAAATGTGGATATTACTGGTCTGAAATCCCGCTGGTTATGCCATGAATTCTTTTAAAAATTGACATAATATTTTTTACTTCTAGTTCTTTTGCTCATAAATGGTTTTTAATGAAGGACTATGTATTCTTAGCAGATCAGCCTGTTTATTCTGAAGCTCTTTCAGCATTTTTGGATGCTCACCATCTGGGCAGGTTGACAACTTACTAACATACTGCTGTCACTATCCAGGCCTTCGAACAGGAAGTGAGAATGGGTCAGAAAGTCCTTTTTCAATTGAAATAATTCAGTAGGAAGACTAAAGTAAGGCTGAGTTGAAAACAACTTTTTGAGAATTCAGAAATTGATTTGATGAATGGGAGATTGGGAACAGTAACATAATTATTGCCATCATCCACTTCAGTTTATTTGGAGTATAAATAAACAATTCTATGAATATAAATATGCATATTTAGGGGCAAATTGCTTTCTACTGTAATAAATTTGAAGACAGAAGTATTACACTACCATAACTAATTGGAGCGATTCAAAGTCTCAAAGCACAAATACAACACCACTTCTGTATAGCACACTGGAGGTCTTTGTAGTTATAGTTCATTTCAGGAAAATTCCTGAATAGAAATAGGGTTAGGTTCGCCTCTGAGCACTTTGTTTAAGTGAACTATAAACAGAGACATGCCTGTAACACCAGCCATTAGAATTCAGAGTCATCAGTAAGGAAGAAAAGTTGCCATTAGCAGTAAGTCAGGCAGTGTACCACAGCTCGGTCTTGAGGAATTGAACTCCCCAGGACCTCGACATTTATCGGTGAGTTCCTGGCCACAAAAACACATTCAGCCCTTCTAATCAATAGGAGTCTAAATCACAGCTTTACTACCACGCTTAGGTCTCCAGATCAGCAAGAATGAGAGGAGAAGCCTTGCAGGCATGTGAAAGGCAGTGGCAACTGTTGGCAAATACGTACAACAAATCAGAGAGAAAACCTGCTAGGCAGTGGGGGAGGCATTAACAGCAGAGTGAATTGAGTGCTTGCGTTTGCATTTTCCATCTGCTCAACCTGGCTTCACTTCTGTCTGGCCCTGGCAGGGCGCTGGCCCTTTCGGTGGGCAGTGGTGTGCTCACCACTCCTTTGTGTCACCATGGCTGAGACTGATGGAACAGAGAGGTGTCAAAAGGAAAAAAAAACACATTTTAGGATCACGGGTGTAGTGCATTAATTTGTAAGCCTCTTACTGTATTTTGCAAGAACTGGGTGATAATGTGGATTTTCAGGGGTCCCCACTGAGGAGAAACACATTATGTGTTTCATGGAAAGGAAAATACTTCCTTGAAAGGGAAAACTTCCACACTCTTGAGACTTGCTGTGGGATAATATTCTGTTCCTAGTTGTAACATTTTGGGCATGCTGGTTTCTCTGCTTTCTCTTGGTGCTATTGTCAGTCTGAGGACTTTTTGTTACTTCTATGGTTTAAATATTCTTTATTTTCCATTGAATGCTGACACAATATATTGTAATGCTCATATACATAAATACAGCTGTTAGTGAGCTTCCCACTAGAACATATCAAAGCATATCACACGTTATTAACTATGCTAATAATTGTTTCCCATCCTCAAGTGTACTTCGAGTGGCTGTTACGACCCCTTCAAATAAAGTTTAAAAATTAAAATAATTAAGTTATAATTAAATTAAATACAAACCAATAATACATTTCTGTTTGTTTTGTTACTTTACACAAGAAGATATTTCCGTACTGAATTTCCTTCTTAGTAGGAAGAGTGCATTTTGGAATATTTTTTCAATGGAAAATAAGTAGAAACAAAAAACCTGCAAGTCCTAGGCATTGCAACAGACAAAATAAAAATAAGGTTACACATGGTATAGTATCAGGTATTCTGAATGTATTTTATATATCTCTTCCAAAGTAGAGAGGTGCATATTCTTTTATATTTGTGCTCTATTAGAAATATAATGAAGTAGTTGTAGGAATACAATACTGTTGCATTAATGTTATTTTTTCTGTCTTAGATATTAACATGACTAAGCAGCATTAAGGATCAGCAGTACTCATTAATAACCTTCAATAGTGTCTTCTGTAATACATTTAGTACCTTACAAAGCAAAACATAAGCAAAACAATTAGGGAGTTTAGAAAATCCACTACAACTACAGAAGACAACCAGTCAGCCACAAGCAACACAGACTTTACTGAAAGAAACAGCATGTTAAAAAAAAAGTATATATATGATAAAAGGTTCTATTCTGTTTTTTTTCTGACTCTTCCACTGATATCAGAAGGAATACTGAACAGAGAACCAGGATGGAATATGGCCTTAGCTTTGTGCTCAGACAAGCTGTTAAAATGCCCAGTGTCTGAATTCAGGAAGAAACAGCACAGGGAACCACCTAATGAGCCTTTACACTCTTCGACGTTAAGGATTATGAGTTCTGTTCTAAAAATACCCCAGTTCCTTATGTGGTACAAAGAAATGCTATACTCACACAATAAGAAACTGGCTGTTGTCCCTATGAGTCTCCACATGACATAAATTAACTAGAGAAAGAGATTTTCAAAAGAGAATCGGTTTCAATTCAGCATTTTATAGTAATTAGTTGACCTTCCAAAAATGACCTAGGCATTAAGAACTCCCCAAATCACTAGAGCTTGACTACAGGTAAAATTTTGTGAAGGAACAACCAAACTGATACCTCAGTTGCATTCTCCAGCAGATTAATCCCTTGCTACCCTCCACTGTTCCATGGCTAGTTTTACACCTATGGTGAATGTAAAATTCTAGTGACACATCCTTGCAGGCATTTAAACTCCTCCTTTAAACCCAGGGGTAACAGGGAATTCCCATAAGTCTGTTGCATTATTTCAGAATGAGGTAACTCAGGAAAAGAATCATAGCACTACTATAGTTTAGGCCTTAGCCAGCATAGCTGGCTGGCTCTGAAGCACAGTTCCGTGAAACATAACTTTTTCAAGGTACACTGTGAGACAATATGTTGTTTGTAAATAAACGCTGGAAGCAGATTAGCAAGTTTCTCCAACTGCACTTAAATTCAGCCAGATGTTGATAATATGTTTATAATGAGAAGGATACATAGCCATTATCATTATAATTTGATAGAGGGTGCATGTAGGCAAGTATAATGGGAAAAATCAGATCAAAACCAGTGCACATAATTCAATAGGACCTTAAGTAAAAGACTGAAACAGAAGAAAAGAAGAAATAGAAAACACTTAATGGTTTGCTGGTAGATTGGAGATGGGTTCATGACTTTGTACTTCATTCCCTTCCCATGCAAAGGGCACTGAAGAGAAAATGGACAAACTGAGCTGGCAATCACAGATTTGCAGCCAACGTTGAGAAATAATAAAAAATATTATCTGGGTTCATCTGGAGTTTGAAATCATGCTCATATAAAAGCTAAAACTATATAAAGGAAATATTATTTGACATATAAAGGAAACTGCCAAACAAGAGATTATTTATTAAGATGATTTTTGGAAATGTATTTATTAAGAAAAAATTTGGAGGCTTCAGCTGTAAAACATCATTTAAAATCTTTCTACTCACATTTTAAATACCTAAAGAATAAGTAGTTATTAAGCTAAATACTTAGCAGAGCATATGCAGCTACGGATAAAAAGGCATCAGAAAAATTAACTTATTAGAGTAGTATTGTTCATGTGAGATTTTTTTTCTTTTCAAGTAACATTAAATATAAAAAAACTCTGTTCTTTATTACAGAAGCATACTGTTTAGGACTGGCTTCCTAAAATATACACTTATCAGCTCATGTGATTAGCTGACATGCATAGTATGATTCGTTTGATTCACCAATCAATGTCTGTGAATGGTAGAAATGTGTAGAAATTAACACAGTATTCATGTGTATATTTTAAAGATGGCACTGGAGCACAATGCTTGATAACTTAAGTGAATGCAAAGGTACCTAAAATAAACCGAGCTCTCTTCCTGAGCTGCACCAAATCATCTTCAGCATCAGTGTAGGTTTCTCTCAAGTGCACTAGATGTATGTAAACAAAAGACTATTTTAACTTTGAGCTTGTAATAGATTTTGATGCCAAATTCAGATTTGGCATAATTTAACAGATATAGTTAGCTTCTCTGGAGTTGCACGCACTATACAAACTGAATTTATCCTGCCACATTCAAAGTTCCCTGAATTTCAGAGGTACCTGGTACTAAGATTCATGGCAGGGTAGTGTAAAAAAATACTTCCCATTCACTGGCTTCATTCAGAATAAGGAATAAATTCATTGAAGACTAAATAGTTGCAATTACAGTGGAAAGACTTGACAAGGACTCAGAATTCATGCAAGTGATGTGTGACAGTTCAGCTATAGAAATAATGCTAGCTGAAAAATAATCTTTGCTTCTAGCTTTCAGCACAGTAACAGCCCCAGTGCTGTACAAGAGATTTGTTTTGTGCTGCTTCAGCATCAGGTGAAGAAACACACACCTTCACCTTGTCTTTTAGTCCGGTGAGGTCTTCATAAATTTTTAGAAAATCACATCCAGCTGTACACAGTACAAAGGCCCATCCTACAATTAGATGTGTATAAGTAAACCCTTCATCCTACAACCACATCTAGGTAACTGAATTTTTTTTTTCTGGTTAGAGTTCTGTTTAAATCACTGAAGCTTTACATAACTGCAAGGATTGTCCAGGTGATAATTAATAGGCTTGTGTTTCAATGCAGTATTTTTATCAAGAACTTCCTGTTGTAAGTAAAACCCACCTGCTCTTCCATATTGTGCATCTTCTATGCAGTACAACACTGCGTTGGGCAATATGCCTTCTTGGCTTTATTTTATATGTGTATAATATATACACAAATAAAAAGTATCACCTGAAAATAATATTTGGAATGTGAAAGACACAAAATGTAAACATTTTATTTGGCAGTTGTTTCAAACAGGTGAATAAATAAATGGAAAAGTACATCTTAATATTCTTTATAGCAACAGATGCAGTTGCACATGTATTTACATATTGTGGATGCAAAGAACAGTTAATTTAATTTCTTTTTGTTAAAAAATGCAACTTCCAACACCACTAGACTTGACAATTAAAGATGAAGATACTAGTAATACTTTGTTCTAGCAATCTCAACTTTTAAAGGCATTCATTTGGAAGTAAGATAAGAGAGTCATCATGCATTTAGTTCATTTTGTCCACTTACGGTAGAAAGTCTGATGTAATCTCAGAATTACGAGTGTCATGCGCTTAAGTCAACTATGACATGTTTATAAATCAGTGTAGTTCCCTTAAAACTTGAAGCAAAGAGAAAATCTCGTTTATCGATGGAGACATGTATGAAAGATCTTGGTGCCTGTACGTTTAATTCTTGAAACTTCACAAATTTTGCCTTTTCCGCATCCCAATAATAGACTTGAGTGAAAGAATAATCACTTCCAAGAATGGCATATTGATAATTACTTATCTGAAGCGGTTGGAATACCATTGACCCTCGGGAGGGCATCCTTTGTAAATCCAGAAATGCTGAACCACCCCATTTCATTACTTTAGAGTCCCCAATAAATCTTGTTAAGCAAATGTATACATCCTCTTTCACTTTGAAATGCTTCACTGCATATGCATCTTCCATATCTTGAATATCAAACCGCTTCACAAATTCATTTGTTCCTTTGTTCCATTGATATATTACAGGTCTTTGGGAACTACTTGACAGAATTAAATGTGGTTTGCCAGATATTTCAAGATACTCCACATCAGTATCTCTGTACCAGGCATGCAGAGACTGATGGGAATAAAATCCATTCCCATTCCACTTGTACACCGTGGTGAAACCAGCCTTTGAACTGTCTGCAACAACAAAATACCAGTCTTCAGCAATCCTGAAAGTTTCAATGTCATTGGGTTTTCGGATTTTAAGGATTTCAATATCTTGAATTTTGATAAACTTATTAGCAAAAATATCTCTTTTATATATGTGGGAGCCTCCGAACAGCTGTGCGACAATGACATACAGCTGACTCTCAATAACTATAGGTTTACACACAACAGTTGATGTACCTATAAAAAGAAAAGACAAGGTTAGTACCACTTTTTGGATAATTTGTTGTAATGTTATTTGTCAAGCAGTGTTCATACCTGTAATGTTGTCATAATTCCTGAACATCACTTCCACATGGTCCCATTCAAGAAAGATGCATTTTCCAGTAAAAGGCTGAGCAATAACCACATGTTCATCATTCATATATGAGAAAGTATCAACTGACAGAGATTGGTATGGCAGGGACTGATAAACTTCAAATTCTGCAAAAGTGCACACAACAGATGATAATTACAGATACTTTACATACCATACTGAATAAAACATCTGCTTATCAGATACCAATTTCTTACAAATTAGTCTTTCATCACTAGTCCAGTTTTCCTGTTGATAAAGGAGCACTGCAATTTGGTTTTCAATCCTTTTCAACAAAAAGAGGTGCTGTTTTGTGTCCCAGTTTTCCAAATCCTTATGTAACATATCAAAGTTTGAGTGGATACTGCAATACAGGACCCTGCTCCCAAATGATTCCCATGTCAGACTTAGACCAGCAGAGAGTTCATATTGATTTTAGTAGAAATTCCATCCAGTATGCAGCCTTCCTGCAAAAATGGGCTCTAGAATGAAAAACTATAGTTTTTACTTTAATTAACAAGATTAAATAATTTGAGGCACATTACCTGTAATAATGCAATCAAACTCTTTCGGAGAGAGGCTATTGATTTTGCGCTTCTTATATTCTGGTGGACTTTCACAGTAAATGTCTTCAACAGTTGCATTGGTGCTGCCCAGCCATTCCACTAACCACTTCAGTTTGCAGTCACAATTAAATGCATTGCCTCTAAGATCTCTACAACAAATAAATCAGGCATTGGAAATAAGTAGTCAGTTAATGTATTTCTGCTTGAGAACAACGAAACAGGCTTTTGTTAAATATGTGCCCTCTTGCTTATTCTCACTTGAGGCCTTCCTGGCTTAATTTGTACTGACCCATAGTTAAATCTACATACCAGAACCCACACAGATCTAATTATATTAAGGGAATCAAGGAGACCTTAACTCGGCGATCAGTCAGAAATTTTTATCGATTTCCCCAAGTTTATAGGTATGCAAAAGCCTACCAAACTAATGACCCCTGTTTCTTTTGGATTAAGCTTTCTCAGTAAGAGCATTCTAGATGACAGAACAGGAATTAATGTAACCTGATGGTCAGGTTCATTATCTCCTTTAGATAAACTCATTTAGGGCTTCAGGACACACAAGCAGAAGTGTTCTGTTCAAGTCTTTTACAGCTGTCTTCAGTTAGATTTCTGATCGTATGTACAGGAACAGGCAAGTGCCAGGATCAGACTGTGTAACCACCTGGCCACCACCAGTCATGCCAAGAAATGCTCCCAGAGACACTGGCCATGTCCACATGTTACTACTGCAGCTCTGCACTGCGAATTCAGCCTACCTTGTTGATGCAGGGAGCAGGCAAAGGATTTTCTGAGCTTATTATCCCAGATCAGATGAAACAGGATTTCATATATTGTAAACAGGATCTATTTCACTAAAGCAACTATAAGACTTATCTGTTTATCTATATTTTGTACTTCTACTGGTATTTAATATATATATTTAAACAAGTTGATGTTTTGGTTTGGTTGCAATTAGATTTAGTATGGGATACTTACTTAGACACATGCTTTATTGATAAAAGACAGCTTTCCCAGAAATTGCTTGCACATTAAAACATTACTCCATTAAATATCTTCCATCTTCCCATCATGTCTTGCTCTCTTCATGCATCCCTAAGGATCCTCCCTTCTTATTCACGAAATCTTAATGAACATGCAGCTTTATTACATAACTACTAACAATATTATTCAAATATTCAAAACTATCACAAATTCTCAACAGTAGACAAAAAACCCAAGCCTAACCATATTGTGTAGTCTCTACCCAGTAAGCAGATCCACTACTGGCTACTGCTTTGAATGGCTACTCAGAATGTCCTCTAAAATAATCTCTTTATACATGTAGTATAATTAATAGATTAATTAATTGCTTTCTTACACATTTGTTAAAGAATCCAAGCCTTTGAATATGTCTTTTGGAAGTGACTGGAGATTATTATTTGCAAGACTCCTGTAAAAGAAAACACCTCAGTATTACTGCTAGTTCATGAAACTACACATTTTTACAAGCTCTTTTATACTATGCAGGGTTTTTCTCTTATGGCAAAGAACACTGGTATCCTCCAGCACTTAGTTCTAAAAGATTGCTTTTAAGAATAGCTCATTTACTTTGGGACTTTTCCTTCCACTAAAATGCCATGCCTCCTTCTGCTTTCTCACTCTTCAGCAGCCTTGCAGCATTTACAATTCTTCACTTAGCAGAGTAAAAAGTGCTGTCACCTTTGGTGTTTTGCCAACACATTTTAACATTTTAAAACAATTAGTCATGTTTGGATCTACTGATGTTTTCCTTATGAGATCCCAATACATGGTGTTCATATCACTGCAATTTCCCCACTTTCTCGTACCTCTTCTGGAAGGAAAATTTTACAACTATGGGCTGATAGGCTTCGGTTTAGCTCATAGTTTTTGAAAATATGCAGTAATAGGCAATAAATTGCTGATCAGCCTGAATTGCTTTACTGGAATGTATGTGTGTGTGTGTGTGTGTGTGTGAGTGACTGGGTATAAGATCAGCAAAACACTGTAATAAATTCCCAGTTTTTAATGTTGGGAAAACTTGTTTAAATTTGGTGAGTATTGTAGCTAGTAAAAGTGATGAGGAAAAGTGAGCAGGCTTTGAACAAACAGTATATTACATTTCAGTCAGACCGTCTCTGTGAGTCTGCCAAAGGTCTCAGATGTCACAGAGGGCATGACAGAAAAATAATAATGTTGTAGGGTATAGTTTATGCCTCTTCTAATTAACAGAATTATTTATTACTTATGAGAAGAGACAAAAATGGAAAGGAGTCATTCTAGATCAAGATCTCAGTTAGAATCTGTAGCAAGTAAGACTTAGAACTGCTTCTGTTTTAGCTTGTAAACATTAAAGTTATTTATTAACCACAATTTCTCTAGCCAAGCAAAGACACTTAGGCACATACTTAAATACAAGAATAAGCCCAGATGTACTAGGTCTGTTGCCTCATTTAAAATTAAGTGTTTGATCAGGAATACTAAATATGGTATGATTCCATTAGTCCATTCTGACTTCACCGCTTTCAAAGTACATCTGATTGTAACATGGTATATGAGTGTATCATGGGCTTCACTTATGTGTAATTTTATGCTCAAGAGCAATTCTTAAAGTCAGGTGACTCACATGGAGAAAGTTGTGTGGACTTCCAAGCTGAGACAAGTTTAATGACCTATATAGTTTTTATATGTTATTATATAGCATCACTGAAAGGGATGATGTACTTGGGAAGTAGGAGTGGTTCACTACTGCCTTGGGAATATGAGTGATAGAAAAATTTAAACAAGGTGTATGCATTTGCCAGTTTTTGAATGAAAATTGCACATTTTGTATTCCACTGTTAAAAAGCATACTTCTATGTTAGAAAACACTGTCTCACATAGATGGTGCTGTACGTAGTTTTTGGTTTATAACAAGAGAGTAAAGGTTGACTCAACATGCAGTTATATTTATGGTAATAGTTCTGAAAGAAATGCAATCAAAATTATGTATTGTGCAGAGAAATTATCATCCAATGCTAGCTGTAATATTTTGACATTAAATTAGTAACTTAGTAAAAAATTGCAATCTTTCTTTATTTTTTCTGTTCTTAAATCTATTCTGACAAGAAAATAAATCCTGTTGCATAATAATAAATACTAAATGGCTCTCTTTTACAAGAAGGAGACTTTGTAAATATAAAAGCTAACTGCATTATAAAAATACAAATGTTTGGATAGCCTACTCCATTGCAAAATTTATGTTCTGAAAAGGAAGTGAATAGAATAAATGGAACAAAGTTCATCTTATCTAACTTCATAGAACTTATTTGCATGCTCATTTACTATGATTATTTTTAATATATTTTATGTACACAAGTACTCTCATGTTTCTTAAATGAAAAATGCCTCAGGGTGCCAAATGATCATTCTTAATACCTGTGTGCAATTTTCCCCAAAAGATGGGGAGTGGCTCTGCAAGCAGATTAAACTAGTGGTGCATTTGCAGTTATTTTCCAGAAATTTCTCATTGTCTTTGTGAATAGCGCACCATGGACAATAGCAGCATCATGCACAAGTCTGTGTCCCAAAAATGTGCATGCAAATGGCAGTGGTTTCTCAAATGTTGTTCTGTCTTTTGCATATGTTCTCTCTTGTGAAACTCCTGAAGTATCCACAGAAACCAATGTAACAGGCAAGACAAGATGCTAGTCTTGGCCTATATACTCTGTGGAGAAGAAACTGTGCCTTCCTCTGTTTTAGAAAAGTAAATTGTTCACTGGCAGCAGCAGCTACTAAATAAGTAAATGAATATGATAAATAATGTACTGGACCCATTTGTGAATATAAAGCTATTCATGTGCATAAATATTTTGCAGATAGGGTCCCAGTTACCAGCCTCACCCAGCTATCTGCGTTTTCTGACAACAGTATAACTATGTCTGTACCTCTAATATGGATTGTTATGGGATATGCACAGCCTTTTTATGTACCTTTTTCCCTCTCCTCTCTCCTTCCCCTTCCTCAGACCTAGAGCCATTCCGTAAGTAATTTTATCTACATAAGAAGTCACAGGAGGCTTGGTTTCAGCCAGCTGTAAATCTTGTCCTGACCAAAAGGGAAAGCATAAAGTATTTTATGGTACATTTACTAGGTGGAGAAGATGTAGTCAACTGCAATTTGACGATTATATTTATGCATTAACTATTTAAAATGGAAACTTTGGTTTCTCTCCTCTGTCAAAATACATGAAAAAAAAATTTAAATGACCCTGTTTCAAAACCCTCTTGGAGGTTATCATGTTAAGGCCAAAAGGTCAGAATCCACTCCCCTGCCTATGACACGCAGCCCATGACATACTTCAGAATGCAGATGCTCAGAACTGGGTATAAACCCATCTCAGGCACACTATGGATGTTTTAGCTTCCTTTTCTTCCAGTACTTTCTGTATTTTTTTCCCTGTTTTCTTATAGTGTGTATTTTGTTTTTTAAAAAATTAATCCTCACTAAAATAAAATTACTGCTAAAAACCAAACTTGCTGTAAGATAAGAGACAAAAGCCTGTATAAAAACTGTCTCCCTAGCTCAAAGACAAGGATGCTACTCTTGTTTGCAGTGAAATATTGCAGGTATTTGTTGCCAATGTGTGTCCCACCTGCTGGGCACAGTTTGAGAAATGCCCCTGCTGGTGTGGGCACGAGGAGCGTTGCTCCTACAGCCACACTGGCATCCAGAGTGCCTTGGACTAACTTCCCTTCCCAGCTAATGCAGGAAGGGGCTGCAGCAGGTCAGAGGGCAAGAGCTGGCCATGTTTCCAAGACAGACAAGGGGCTGAGCAGCACACAAGGAATGGTGAGCAGATCCCAGTGTCAGTGTGCAACACATCTTGACTGGGGGAAGCTCTTGCCCACATGCAGGAGAGGACAGGGTGCAGAGCAGGGTAGGTGCAGAGTGGAAGATCAGGAAGCCATCATAAATGCATCCTGTTGCAAGTCTTCTATTTAAAATTGCTCTGGGTGGGAATTTTCAAGTTTGATTTACTCAAACTCTTCTGGATACCATAACTGTCTGAAGTGGAAACAGGCAGAGACAGTGATGGTCTGTCCCAGAATGGCTGTAATATTCTCCTGGATCCATGTCAGCCTGGGGTACCTGGGAAGAGGTGTGTGTCCATCCCTCAGCCTCCCACATTCCTAACCACAGCTCTCACCTTCCTCCTTTCCAAGTCCCAAACTGGCACTCACCTCATCAGTGCCAAGATTCCCAGTTCATTCTCCTTTCTCCCTGCTCCTACACGCTCAACTGGAAATCCCCTGTGCTCCAAGCAGAGAAAGTCAGGGAACTACTGCCAAACATGTACTGTTTGGAAGCTGTTTGTGTCTTTGCCTTCTACACATACCATATTTTGGCAGTCTTCAGTGGAACCACAAAGATTAACATACTAATGAAATTACTATTAATATCACTTAAATAAATATGAACAGTTACATGAAAATGAGAAATTCAACAACACAGTGGTTCAGTTACTATATTAAATATACCAGGTAATATATTCAACAACTTTACTTACAGGTGAATTAAAGATTTCAGTCCTCTGAAAGTATTTCTTGAAATTGACTTAATGTTGTTGTTCTCTATGAACCTGTAATGGGTCATAAAGTGATTCTGGTCAAAGCAATGCCTGGAACTTGGAAGCCCACCCACTCTATTCAATAATGCCAGGAAATATACTTTTGTCCACTCACAAATATTCTAGATGAGGAAGGCCCATGAAAGCATCATCACTAATAACATCAAAAGTGTTGGACGTAAACAACCTGCATAAAGAAATGCAACACAAAAGACCATTAGGTTATTAGCAACTTTAGAAAATGGTTCAGCAAGCCATGGTAGGCCAAATTTCCACTGCCTGGTTTAATGTTTTTTCTGTGCAAGCCATATAGGACTGTAAGGCTGATATATTGCACCATAGAGTGGTACAAAAGGAAGGATATCCAACAATTATCTACTGGGACCATTTGATAAAATTCGTTTGACTTCTGTGGGATGTAAACATGGGTTTATCATGCCAGTAAAACAATGGGATTGTGCAAGTGCCTCTGGAGATATACTAGGACACCAATGAAATGCTCAAGTACTACAGAGATTTAAATTGTCTTGGTTTAAATTTCTGGTTAGGCAGACATCATGTTGAATTGCAACACTGACAGGAAGGAAAATACTTTAACTTTTAAGTTAAACTTGTGAGTGTATTTAACCTGAGGGTACTGAGGAGTTACTGAGAAAAATAAAAAAAAAAGAAAGAAAGAAAAAATCTCTTAATTCAGCCAGTGTTCAAGTCAGAATTATTTTTAAGACCTCATTATACCTCTTGGAGATATTCTTAGTGTATGCATCTAACAGTAAAAATACCAGCAACACATTTAATTTTATGTAATTTTGTAAGCATTAGAAGTGGACTAGCATTGATTTTTCCATCTTTATTTATGCTTATCAGCCATGTTTGCATTTGTCCATTATAATTTAACCCTGGACTGCCACACTTTTAATGTGGTGAAACATCATCAAGTACATTGAACTTTACCCCAGTGGAATACTACATGCACATCTATACTTTAATCAGTTGACCTGATGGATAAATAGATTCATGCTATGACATCCTTAGATGTTCAGGAATGCAAGATTTCCAAGTACTAATGAATCCACTCAATGAGTTAATCTCTTATTTTGAAGTTTACATTCAGAATAAATTGCAGGTAATTTATTTTCTCACTTGGCTATAGCAGATTGTGCTTTTTCCAATTTAAGTATGTTCCTGTATGAAGTGTATGAAAAAATATAAGCAGGAAATTATTCCTTTTTGTTAAAATCATTAAATACTTCAGTTTTAGAGAAAACAAGTATTTTTGTAGAATCCTTGAACCAGAAGACTAATTTATTAAATCCTGCAAATAATTTTACTTTTCTGATGTGATTTCACTGGATATTTTTTCATTTTCTGCATTCTACTGTATAATTTAGAGAACAGAGTGGTATCTCTTTAAAGAGTATTGCTATTTTAAAGATTGCCAGGCTTATAACATAGGTCTTGCACTTGGTGAGCTCATTTGCCTCCCAATTCATACCTCTCCCCAATGGCTGTGTGACATGTATTTGATACACAAAATGTTTTTTCTCCCACTCTGACCTCAAACACCACATTTGTTGCTTCTGGGGATAGAGGCTGAAGGTACTGCACTGTAGCTAGGGACTGTATCACTTGGCAGCAACAGAACAGTGCTAGCAGGTACAAATCATGATGCCATGATTACCTCCCTTATTTCTATGGCCTTTCATGTCATCAGTTTATAAGGGCATCCTCGGCACGTTGCTGATACACAGAGATAAAAGTGATGAAGATGAGAGCTGGGAGGTTCTCTCTACATTTAGGGAACACTCCTGCTGGCACTTCACTGTAGCTGTGGAGGTTCTTTGTATTTTTGTTGTCACATGAAGAGCACAGAGAATACCATCTATACTACACAAGAAGAAAAGCTCTCCAGGACTGGGAGTTACGAGTAGTGTTTAGCTCAAGACCGTGATTTTTCCAGAGACCATTGGTGCTACTACATTAAAAATAGTAGTAAATAATAATAGCGGCAGAAATATTCCATATTTAGATATCTGTGACTGGTTATTGGAGACACCCAATTACATTTGGACTTCAAAAATGTAATGTTGGAGAGTATTACTATTTCTATATGTATTTCTATTATTACAGAAATACACATAAACTGCTAAATGTTGCTGTTGGCTAAATTAAACCTACCAATACAGCTATCATCATGCAAAGCTAAAACTTACTCTAATGTTTAATTAATGTAAGTTCTCCATATTCTGGTTTCCCTTACTATCTTCTGCCAAAGATGAAAATTTTTCTTTCCTACGTACAAACTACAGCATTGTCCCCACAAATACAATCCTGCTCCTATGGTCTGTGTTTAAGGAGTCATTTGCCTTAGATCAGCAGCCTGACATTCCAAGGATGGCAAGCAGCTCAACTACTATGTTAAAAATATATCTGGAAAACAGATCACTCATCAAAGCTCATAGTGGAACAAATCCTGCTTTTCTGGGGTCATAGCTTTTGTTGCAGCATTTATGAACAGCAGCGTAGAACATGCATTTAATTGTACAGTAGAAATGGAAATTATTATCATTACCAAAATGCCATAAGACATTGCCCAAACCCACTGTGCAGGCACTATAATAACTCAAAATAAGATGACTGTGTCTGTCCTACTCCACCATGCCCAGTTCTGCCTGCCTTGCAGTGGGA
Source organism: Pardalotus punctatus (assembly GCA_013400915.1). Classification (NCBI taxonomy): domain Eukaryota; kingdom Metazoa; phylum Chordata; class Aves; order Passeriformes; family Pardalotidae; genus Pardalotus; species Pardalotus punctatus. Next base: position 2,157,053 of record VZTX01028410.1, read on the forward strand.
TCGCTAAGTGTAGGTGGTGTATCACAGCCAAGAGAGATGATGTCCTACTCACTCTCTTCAGATACAAGCTCCACCAATGCTGCTGCTTTTTTTATTTCCTCTGCTTTGAAAGGCCCATTGCAGAAATTATGTGAAATGTGTCCCTTTTGTGATCTGTGACCACCTGGGAAAAGCTTCTCTGGAATAAAGCACCATGGAAAAGCATTTAGGTTTCCATAGTAACTGCATTTACCTATTTACCCTGTATCCAAAATTGTACAGTATGTCTGCACCTCCTTATCAGCTCCACTTGAGGTAGCAGAGTACAGCCAGGGTCAGGGCTTCAGCTATCGGTACGCCACCAGTTTAATTTAACAGCCAGAGAGCTCCAGTACATCAACATTACACCTCTGACCACATCCAGAGTGCACGGGAAGTCAGTTTGGGACAGACATCCGATTTTGGTTTTGATCACATCGGGGAGTCTGCCTTGCCGGATTTCTGAGACAAATCTGGGTGTGTGTCAGGCTGGCAGCACATCCACTATAAACAGTTCAGGTTACACCCCCTCTACCTCCGTATAGCTCACAATTATATAATCATAAGCCCACATTTCTAGGAAAGTCTGTGAGCCTGAAAAAATCCTATGCTGAAATGCAGCTAATGGTTAAACACCCCAAAATATTCTCTTTCTGTGTATACCTCATCGCAGTATTTGATTTTGAAATAACTGCTCAGGTTTTTTAATCCAAAGAAAGCAGTCATTACTTTTAAGAACATGAAATAATAAACAGGGTCAGATTCAGGTGCTATGAAGGCAAAACTCTCACTGAAGTGACTAAACTTCTGCAGAAGTCAATGACAATTTTACATGGAAAGGGTCTTCAGGACCTGTCCCACTGCAATGACGGGCCTGATCTGAGGGGTTCTGAGCTCACAGTCGATAGGAGTTGCAAATGGACAGCTTTATACTGGGATCAGGTCCCAGGAAAGCAGAAAATAAACAAGAATAGTTGTTGCAATACTCAAGACCTTACTGTAATGGTAATTAAAGAATAATGAAGATAATATACATTCTGTCACCATGTATATGCATGTAAGCATTCAAAGTAGCACTGACAACAGATTGCCTTGCAAGATACTAAGTAAAAACACTTTGAAAAATTAAACATGCACTATCTTTCAAATTGCTAAAAAGTCTTGTATTTTATGATCTAATAAATCTTCTGCTGCTGTTTCTTATAAAATTAATACTGAGACCCTTTCTAAAATATTTATGAATACATATACATTTCATAACAAAAACTGTAGCATATAAATATTTCTCACAGAAGCTGCAGAGATGGTGTGAGCAAAAAACTCCCTTCTGGGATTTTAGTAAAAGCAGATCTCACAAAGGATCTGTAAAGAAGAGAAAAAAAAAACAACCATACATTAATGTAGCCTCATATATCTGTGGTTATAATACTAATCTGGTCATCATAGAGAAATGTATTTATATAAGTAAAAAAAATTACCACCCCCCCAGTATAATGTGACAGGTTTCATGTAGTATAGAAGAAGGTATAAAATGAGATGTGTGCACATACACAGACAGACAGACAGATAGACAGACAGATGAAAGAGATATAAAAATCAGGATTCAAGGATGCAGCACAATTTTAACACATTAGCTGATGATTCTGAATGCTGGAGGTACTCCCTGCAGCAAGCATCCTTCTGTATGCACTGAAAACACCACACATCCTAGTTCATTTTAAATCATAAATTAAATAACCAAATGCTTACAGCCCTTACAGTGAGATAACATCAGGCGGAACGCTGCGAGGAATAGATCTGGCATTTTCACATAAAGCATTATCTTTGGTACAAGTACACCAGGCAGGACATTTTGGCTTCACTGGTTTCTTCCCTTCAGTCAGCAAAAGCACAGATAAAAGGCATAAGAAATAAGCAATTCTTCTAAAGGGTCTGCTGGCATTTCCCATTCTTTTGATCCGCTCTCGTTCCAGTCAGTTGAAAGAATATCCCAAAACATGAACAGGGTTCTTTATTCAGCCATTGGATGTCTTTCTATAAGTCCAGGTCAATATTTGTCTCTGCTTTCCCAACCCTTTTCTTTCTCTTTCACTCTGTTTTTGTAGACAGAAACCTGCAGCTGATCTGTATGTTTCCACTCACTCAGGCAACGTACTGCTCAGAGAAGAGACCTGCGAGGTGCTGTAAGATGGGGAAAATCCAACCGGCTGAAGGGAAGGAAAAAAAAAAAAAGGAAAGAAAAAAAAATACTTGCATCACCACAAAAACACTGAACACAACACAGCATTAGATTGCAAAGTGATGTAACTGAGAAATACACTGCTTTCTGTTTTCACAGGGAGGCCCTTTCCCTGTTTCCAAAAATAGTACAGCATTATGTTTTGCTGGTGGGTGGGTGAGTGGGTGTGGGGTGGAGTGTATGTGTGTGGGGGGAGAAATCAGTCATCTCTTACTGGATCCCTACAACCTCGTGAACCTTTCAGAATTATGCTTCACATATTGCAAGCAGCAGAACTAATGGCAGTAGCCACAGGAAAATGAAATCGAGTTAAATCAAAAGCATTGCTGCAAAAACTGTTAGATTAATTTTTATCCTTGACCTTTATTGCACATATTTGTACCACTGAAAAACAAGCTGCCACACATGGAAAATATTACAATGTATGAGAGAATGCCTTTGACTGTCATTCCTAAACAAAATATTATCTCATGCAAAATAGACCCCAAATACAGCTTTTTTTTTTTCCTTTTTTTTTTTCCCCCCCAGAAAAAGAAGGCTTCATATTTGTTGTATGTTTTCTGAGCTGGTTAAATAAAGGCATAGGTGGATCAAACACAGTTCTATGTGGACAACATTAATTTAAAGTTCTAGTTAAAAAATATATTTGCTTGGAACTGGTTTGATCATTTTAGATTGAAAAAAAGAAAATTGTCATTTAAATACCAGCTATGTTAAACCTGTAGTTAAGAATGGACCTTCTTTGAAAAGTGGCAGGATAGGGACAGATCTTGGTGGTAATAATGAACCTTTAGAATACCTTTAGAATGCCCGGAGGCTGCAATCGAAATGAGTGCTAGGTGTGGTATGAGTGCTCTGTAAGATATAGTCCTCAGCCTGAAGACTTTACAGTAAACCACATTAAATATTTTATGGGGAACGTAAGCAGCACCTAAGTATTATTATATTAAGAATGGTAACATAAAACTAACAAGTGCCAAATGGCTGGGAAGCCATATGGAATGATTTTTTTGTTCAATATAGGATTGCTATTAGAAGAGTTTTGCAAACTTTAACAGGTCTTAAGACTTCCCCAATGGACTGTTTGCATCACACAGCTCACAAACACTACTGGAGTCAACCCAATGGTACAGACATTTAATACATTTAATCAGGCTCACTATTGGCCCCTTCACATGGATGCTGTATCTCACCAGGATACACCTGATCTCCTGACAAGGAGATCTCTTGATTTCTGGTTACCCCTCCTTTGATTTCACATGGCCACCTGGCTCTGGCCTATTGCTCCTGCTCTACAAGCCACAAAATCACAAGATCAACACCAGGCCTTCTTCAGGAATAATCACAAGATCAACACCAGGCCTTCTTCAGGAACAATCTTCAGGAACAATCCCAACAAGGCTTTAGTGCATATCCAGATATGGGTGCCCACCAGGAATTTCACAGGCTATGGGCAGAACAACAGCCTGCAAAACTGCAAGAAATTCAGTCTATGGATACAAGGCAGGACTCCAGCACTGCTGAGTCCTTTACTGGGTGGTGGCTGAGGTCCATCTCCCTGGGATGAGGGGAGACACCCAGAGCTCACCCCAGGTGGTGGGACTGCATCCTCTGAGGGACTGGGTGCAGCCAGAAATGTGCAGAAGGCTTTTAGAGGCAGATGGCCACCTGCAAAGGCCCTGCTGGGGGAGGACTGCAGTGTCTGTGCATGGGCACACTTCCCACCAGGCATCCGAGCCCATGGAAGAAAGGGCAGCTTGTGCTTTCTCAGCTTCTTTGCTCTTTCCATTGTGTTTTTATAAAGCTCTTTATTAATTTAAATGTGGGCCCATGTTTCTGCTCTTAAGAAAACCTTCCCTGTCAGCAGTCTCTCCTGTAGCAGCACCAGCTAAGAGTGACAGAAACCTGGGTTATTTCTGAGCCCTTCCACCTTCTGTAAGAAAATGGAACAAAATTACAGTAGCCAAAGCACTGAAATCATTATTAAGCAAATGACGATGCCTTCCCATCCCCCCGTATAAAGGTAACTTCTTGCTCTGGAAATGATCTAATTGTACCTACTGAGAAGGGAGCCGGATTTGTGGCACTTGCATAAGTAGGCGACACCATCTTCTCCCCTCCAAGATGTCCAATGGCAAAGACATGGTGAGGTGAGAACAGAAAATTCTCTAACTTTTTTTTCTGAAAGGGGACTGTTGTTGTTTGTTTGTTTATTCCTGGCAAAGCCACCCATTGCCATGGCAATATTTTGCCATTGATGGTGAAACCCCGTGTTTCATTTCCTTCGGCGCATTCACTGAAATCCACCATCAATTACCTAGGCATTTCTCTTTAATTAATACTCCAACCACATTGTGAACCTCCTGAAAACTTTGCAGTGTAGCGTTTTCTTCTGTAACAAAAGCACATTCTGCAGCAGAGCAGTAACCTGACTCCAGTTTTGTCCATGCAGAGAACCGCCTGGAAGTTAGTTTTCTATTCCAAACCACATGCCAAAACAACAGCTTTTTCCAAAATTGCAATATTATGAATATTTATAATAGCCCCATCAAAAGAGAGGCATAATCACATTTTCCAGAGTCCTTTACTGCCAAGCTCAGCATCTCATTTCTTGCCATGTAGCAGTTTAAAAACAAATTGGTTCACAGATTTTCGGTGGCATAGCTTCTCTCCAGCCTGGCGACACTTGGCTCACCCTTTGCCGATGCCATCGCTGTTTGTTTGCCGGCCAGCGGAGCAGGCAGTGCCCTGCTGCGCCCACGGACCAGCGCCTCCCTCTCACTCCCTGCTTGTTTTCCCGGGTGTTTCAGGTACTGAGTAGGCACAATGGCATTCAAAATTCATTTATTTTCCTTTCAGCAAGGTTCCAGCAGGGGGGATGAGGGAGTTGTGGATGCGTTCCTCGGTCTGCTTCCCATCACTTGACGTTCTAGCCCAAAACCCTGCACCTTGCCGTGCCACGGAGGGGGCCGGCGGTCAGGCGCGTTCCGGACCGGGCAGGGGCACACTGGCAGGGGACACCGTCAAGGGGACACCGGCAGGGGACACCGTCAAGGGGACACCGCTCGGAGCCAGCGCAGGCCCCGCGCCCCCGCCTC
>VZTX01028410.1:2162505-2267629 GCA_013400915.1 Pardalotus punctatus
GCCCGCCCCGAGCGGCCTGGGCCGGCCGGGGGCGAGGCCGGGCCGGCGGCAGCGGCCGGGCCGCCCCTCGCTTTCCCTCGCTTTCCCTCGCTTTCCCTCGCTTTCCCTCGCTCTCCCTCGCCCCGGCCCCTTCCCTGCCAGCCCTCGCTGTAGCAGTGGGAAGGACCCTCGCGAGCCCAACCCGAGCGCATGCAGGGTTTCCTGCACCGATGTGCCGTCCTGTTTCATCTCTCCGCTGTTGACCAGAGCCAACTACGCCTTAGGGACCGAGTGTTTCCCACGCAGTGGCTCTGCGTGGTAAGAAACAAAATGCTGTTTCTTCCAATGTATCCGAATTGCTTGGTAACAACAATTTTTGGTGATAATCAAGCATCTAGTAAAAAGCTTGGTGCAGGTATATGACAGTCAAATTTAAAGCTACTTTTGCCTGCTGCCACTAGAGGTATTCAACACCCACCACTGCTTGTGTTCTTTGGTCAGACTTAGCACAACTTCCATGGCTTCGTTTCTAGAGCAAACATATGCATTATTATTATTAATATTATTTTTTACTAAGCATATATTTTTAGCACGTATTCTCCAATATCTGGTTAAAATGTTAATACTTCTACAAGTAAACCTGTTTCCTAAAATATTTGAGGACAGCAAGCACAAATGGTCAGAACATAGAACCAAAAGTTAGTTTTAAAAAATGTAATTTTTTTTTAGGTATTAGCTTCATGCTAATGACTATATTTGCATATTTGCATTAGACTGGTATGTTTTCATTACCAACATATGACAAAATTTGAATAAGCTTCCTGTGGTTTCATACCCAGTACACTTCCCTTTGCAGCCCCATATCCTGTTAGAGTTATCCTTAATTTTATCTCACTTTTAGAAAACCGTGTTGCCTTTTCTCTGTTCAGGATGACCAGCCTGCACATATGTAGCCTAATCCAAAATCCACTGATGGTGATGATGAGACTTTACTGTGCTTGGTGTCAAGCCCATAATATTACACCACACGGATGGGCAATAGTCTGAATCACACCCAGTGTTCAGGGTCACCTAAAGAACAAAACATTGTCATTGCTATGTTACCACTGTGTTCGGAGCAGAAGGATTTTGAGATCAAAGACTCCTACAAATATCTCATGAGTCTGAGTTTTTGCTCTCTTGACTCCACCCTTTAAAGAAATTCTGCAGCAAATGGCAAATTTAAAGCAGCTGAGAATAAGGCTGTACTTTCAATAAACAAAACTAAGTCTTGTGAATTCTAAACAGTTCTGAAAAGACTATGCTTCCTGGTGGATCTGGCACCAAGAGCCATTGCCAGGAAGAGGCCTTCTGCAGGTTAGGCATAATAAAACTCGAGATGCCTTTACAACAGCTCATAGCACAGACAAGCTTGGCAATGAGCACAAGACTGCCCAAAACCTTCTATTTGGAAAGTTCTGCTGACTTTGCCCTGTCCTGTCTATACAGGTTCGTATTATGGGTATCCTTCTTTATTACACCAGTTTCATTAAAAGCAGAACAACCACCCCCGACCCTGTGTCAAAAAGCTGAGGAAATGGCTACTTAACTGCTGCCAGCTTTGGAGGAAATAAAGACTTGGAGGGTGGTCTCCTTTCCCTTACATAAAGTAGCCGGTTTGCAGTTCACTATGGACTTAGAAACGATCACCTCTGAAGTGAGCTCTTATAGCCAAAATTTCATAGTGATGTAAAACACCTGCTCCACTGAGCATATCCTGGTCAATGTGCAGGTGTCTCTGGAACTGCTCACTGGTTTAGGTACACCAGAATTTGACCAATGACATAAAGTGTGCCAGGAGAGATGTATTGGTATCTGCACTGGTATTCTCTTTAAGAAAAACAGATGCACAATGTATTTATTTCAAAGGGAAGCCAGGCAAAATTAATCTATTTCTAGGTTTAATTTTGTTGTAAATAAGGACTTTCCACACCCTTATGATTCTTTATGCTTCATTTGCTTCTGAGCTGTGCTGCAAAGCAGTGTGCTTTGCAGCACACAAACCAGTAGCATCAAGCTAACTGCTCTTCTGATTACCAGCCACTTTTCTCCAGACCTACACAAATAGTTCTTGCTTTGCTTCTATTGTGTGTGTTTTGCCTTGAAAATGCTAACAATGGATATTTAAAGCTGGGGGGAAATGAAAGAGCAAACATACCCGTTCAAGAGTGAACCAGAGCCCAATTCAAAGATGAATGAGGCTGTGCTACTTCATGGTTCACAGCAGGAACTGAGACCACACCTAATATAGGGGGAAGTGTATGAATAGGAAACAATATAAAAGAACATGAGGTTTCCACCTGCTGCAGAAATCTGGATTTTTATCAATCTTTCAAGACAACTTTCAAGAACATTTGCCTGTAGTTTACCCAGGAAAGATCAACTTCTCCCATGTTGGAAATGGGGAAACTTTTGAGACAGACAACATACCCATCCATGTCAGTGGAACTGACATCACACTCATCACCTAGCATAGATCCTACAGTAAGATTAAGTGCCCTCTATACGAACCAATCAGCGAGAAGTCTTGTTCAAATATGCAAGCTACTTTTTTTGCCTTTTTTTCCCCTACATAGCTCAAGCAGACATTAAAAGCATGGTACTAGTGAGAGAATTTATGCTTAATTTATAATTGGAAATGGTCTCATGACTTTTGAAGAAACTGGCATGGTGATTTTAAGAACATATTTCTGTGCAACGCTTTCCTTAGGATGGTTTCTCTTCCCCAATCTTTCAAGTACTATTTGATTCTGCTCTCTTCCACAGCTCACTGCTAGTGATTCTGTTCTAATGTTATTCTCTAAACTGGATTAAATAAATTAGCTAGTAAAAGACGAGAAAACAAATAAAACCCTAAACAAGCCCAAATCCTTCCAACCCCCTCCCCCCAAAAAAAAAATTGCTAGAGCCAGAACAAGCAGCTGAGGACAGCAGTGGACAGAGAGCATTGGTTTCACTGTTAGAGAAAATGTATAGGGAGCTGCATGCTTGAAGGGCAGTTTCATGTTACAAATGCTCATATTTAAATGAACCATAGGACAGAACTGGCAACAAAGTACCTCAGTCTCTACCAAACAGGACAAAATATGAACTTCATAAAACACCCCAGTATTTAGCTACCATTGTTTAAAAATTATCATCTAACTGGAGGACAGACTTTCAACAGGTGTATACAAACTGACTCTTCATAATTACCATCTCCACTCTGCCAGCTCCTTGCACTATATCTTAATTCAGTAGTTATTCATAGACGATATCCTTAATGCCTACATTCAGAATAAGAGGGATAGAAAACCCAGTCCAGTAAGAACCCTGCATCCAAAACAAAATGTCCCAGATTTTCTAGCATGAGCAAGTACTTTCTACAGACCCAAAACAACATACTACTGTCAGTGTAGCTAAATGCCATTTAATTGGCAGCTAGAAAAGTCTATAATACATTTCTTCATGGAAAAATGTTTGAGCTCTTCCAGTTTGCCAAGATGCTAATTAAAAACAGACGGCATGTTACAAAATCCTTTCCTTGACCTATGCTATCTCACATGCCCTTCTGTACTTTTTTCATGGCATTGGCTCCCTGAAGAATTATTTTAATCTTTAAAAACTTGTCTTTAATTTTCCTTGTCATTTTGCAGACAGAAAAAAAGTAGCAAAATATTATTTATTTAAATGTACATAGGAAATTTATTTGTTACATGGCAGAGACAACAGGCTTTTGAGGAGAAAGTCTTTACTTGTTAAAAACAGGTTTCTATGTCCTGAATAATTTACAATGAAAGAAATCTTAGCGCCACTGAAGTCACTGAAATAGTTCAAGTAAAAGCCTTGCTCGAGTGCCACTGACATAATGAACTGCACAGTAAGAAGGATGTGCCTCATCAAACACATATTATTGTTTCATCATTGCTAATCAGCATGCTTTACAAAGCAGAGATTTGGATTTGCGCTGAAACATTTTAAGGGGTTGATGGTGGTAGCTCCTCAAGTGTATTTTACTGATGTTTTTATTGTTCTCAACAACTCAAGAAATTTGGAAAAATACCTTATTTCAGTAAGAGTTAATAGTTTTTACATCCAGCAAATACCAAATCTGCCTGACATCCCACCCAGCATTATGGCAGGCACACTGCCACTGCACAAGCCCAGCACAGATTCTCCATCAAATAAAATACTGCACCAAGCTGAACTCCAAGGTCCCTTTTCCTTACAAACCTCATTCGCCCTGCAGAGGAGACTTTGGAGGGCTGAAAATTTCATTACATCTGTTTGCTCGTATGCCACTATGCTACATATTTAGTACAGCTTTAAGAAAAGATTTGCTCTTTTGGCTGCTGGCCCTCTCCCTCTGCAGTGGGAGAACAAAACTAACACAACATCTAAGAACTGACTGTAGTTTTAAATATAATTTTCATAGCAACAGAGAAATAGTTATGACTGCTCAGAAGCTAAAGGATTTTCCCTACCTTGAATATGGTAACATTCACATTTTTGAGTTCAAAATTACTCCTAATTATCACTTTTCTAAGACAACAATCCAAATGCCATACAGCTGACTTTCTTTTTGACACCAATCACTTGTAGGCATCTGTAAGTTTCCACTGTTGCTGCCCTTGTGATTCAGGCAAAGAGTCATTAGAACTGGAGGGCCTAATTCCCAGCCTCAATATAACACATTAGTAAGAAGTAATAAGCTCCTTCATGAAGCAATATAGCTCCCTAGCTAAATAAATGGCACACAGTACTGATTAAACAACGGCACATGTGGCCTTTTATCCCCAGATTTTTTTTAGAAGCAAATGGATGAATATATAAAAGAAAAAGACAAGGACAAAAAAAAAAACAGGAATGGGAACTCAAGAGAACAGTTAACATCACAGAAACTGAGATGTTGGCCTCTAGGCATGGAAAGGGGGACCTGAGAAATTCCCTAGAGAATTTCTTGGAGCAAGTAATGGCTGAAAAGAGCTTCGAGCTGCAAATAGTCTCCTGCTGTTCAATTTTCTCTTCACTCAGGGAAATGAAGGCTACACATTCATTGCAAATAAAGACCGGATCAAAGATACCAGATTCCATTAACAATTTATTTTCTTAAACAGAACAATTGGAAATAATGACTTTTTAGTTAACTGCTCAGGTCACAAATAGTAATAATGCTTTAATCTGTGTTTCTGACACCCTTGCTTCCCCCTCAGGGAGGCTGATATCCCTTCATATACACATTTTATATATCTATATATATGTATAAAGATCTCTCTCAAGAGCTATATATAGCTTCTATTCACAGGCGAGAACCACAACCACTTATTCATTCTTTTCATGCTTTACCTGCTGTTTTCAAGGCTGCCCTGATGCTAAAAATAGCTTTGCATATTAGAGGAGGGTTGCTATAGATTCAGAATGGGTGATGTTCCAAAGAGCTCAATCCCTCTTTGCCGAGGATCTGTGTGGATGCAGCTGATGGGCATCTGTGACCAGGGCTGTGATGCCCTTTCATAAAGACTCTTAGGCTCCAAGGATGGGGTATTTGTGTTGTTCTTAAGGCAAATCAATACAAATCATGGATGTCATCATAACTTTAAGGCTTTCTTTTTCATACTGTAGTGTTAGATCACAGTACCACAGTACATTCACATATTAATAGCATATTAGCTTATTTTTAACTGGGAAAATAATTTAATATTCTGTTGTATGGGCATATTTTTCTGCAGGCATTGATGTCTTCAAGTAAGAAAATATCAAAAAGCTTCACTAGTCTTCTTGCTACAGAGTGGAAAGGATGACAATTCATCATCTATTTGATTACTATCAAGAAAGCAAGGAAACAGCATTAAAAATCATACTACAACAACTACTGTTGTTTTGAACTTCTGGCAGTGTGTCCTCTGACAATGCTGACAAAGCTAATGTTAATTTTGTAAGTTACCTTTATGTCTACAATTTAATGGATAGTGCAAGTGAAAAACTGCTTGTACATAACCTTCCAACTCATTTATTGCATAGAACAGTGAAGTGTGCTATCGTGAAGTGTCATTTGATTAAGATTACGAAACTTTCATATTCAAACTTTGTCTAACAAGAAGTCTGGAATCATAGGAAAGATTTTATTTTACCAAGCTTGAACATGCAGAAGTTTTGAGGACTCTCTCCAGAACGTATTTATCTCTATGTTCTGCAACTAAAATAATGATAAGTATTTTCCAGCTTTTAGAAATAATTTTTCTACATTAGGAGAATATCACTGGTTGCATCTGTTCAGGATAATGAAATCTGATTAATGGAGATAAGCGTTTTCTTTCATAATGTAGTAAAATCCTTTCAAGGTGTAACAATCTGATCTTAACTGTGAAAGCAAGATACATGAGTTAAAGAGTACATTTCAAGAAATAATGGATGGCAAAATATTGGTCATTAAAGTAACTTCTGCCTAGAAACATGGGAGTTTTATTCCACAGTAGACATTAGCTCCCAAACAGGTAATCAACCAGGTTCATGTCTGTATACAGAATATCTTAAGCTTACTCCACTACATTAACTTCTTAAAAAATTTAGTGATTTTTAGTAAATGACAATGAGAAGTTGAAGGTCAACAGAAAATTGTATGGGAAAGATTATGCTTTAGGAGTTCTGTATTAGAAACTGAATTTAATGTTTCATCTCGAAAGGCCCATTTTTCTAGTTCTTAACATTTGTGGCTGGATTATGGCCATATCTAAGATAAATGAGGTAGTCAGAATAGTATTTTTCTTTTGTTAGCAGACTCATATTATAGAAACCTTCCAAATACTGACTTTGTTAAGGCTGAGGTTCAAATAAAAGTTTTACAGGAAAAGAGTGGCATGGATTTACTAAACCAAGATTGTTAAAATATATTAAAAGAGATGCTAATATAAATCTAAATTACACAATCCATCTTTTATCAGCAGTATATTTAAGACCAGTGTAATGCAGACTTCAGAGAATATTTAATGAAATGCTAAAGGAAATGTTTTTTCACTCAAAACTCTCTTCACATCCTGACCCTTATCTTCCATGCGGTTATGTTTTATTTCTATTCAAGAAAGGCAGTCATCTAGATATGTAACTGTTAAATGTTTTGACTTATCACTTGCAAATTGAATGTGGTTTCAGCAAGTAGCAGGATCTCCCCCAGGGTACAAGCTGGAGTATTTCTTTTTACTCGCCAGAGATACTTTCCTCGGTGGTTTTTGGAGTCTGCCATTTTTACTTCTAGAGTTGTGGATATTGCACAGCTCAGTGTTGCTGGCTATAAATAACATAACTTGATATTTGTAACTAAGTTAGACTAATGGTTCCCATTTAGGGGAGTTATCTTTCCCATTCCACTAAGGTGCCATGGAATGAATAGTATCCTGGAAATACTTCCAATAGAAAGGGTGATAGTATTTCAGTACTTCATGTCTTAATGATATTGGTGATTAAATAACATAAAATTGTATTTAATTTGAAATATAATCCCTATTATTTCCAAACCCTGGCAATCAGTAGTATACTTTTACTAATAAAAGGTCAGTGCTAGCAAAATGTCTTATGGTATTATTAATTGAGGTGTCACAGCAGTACTCTATAAGCATGTTCATTAAAAACTGTGAAACAGGAATTTTTAACTGATTCATCCTACTTCAGTGCTCAGAGCAGTTCCTTTATATTCCTGTATCCTTCAGTTTTCACTGAAGGATCAGCTATTGGTCACCTCAACCTAGATACTAACAGCCTCTACATGCAGCTACTGTACTACTTTACTATGTAATCCCACTGAAATAATAAGATGAAGTGAGGGTCGATTATGTCATCATTGCATCATATTATGCTGTTATATTCGTTTTTTTTAATCCGACTGTGAGATTCCGAACAATTGACTGCAGCATTGTATATTGCAAATAATCTCTGATGTATTCTTTGCTTTAGGACAACCAGTGAAAAACACTGTGAGGAACTCGTCTTACCAGCTGCACAAAAAAGTTTTCAGAACTGGCATTCTGGATTCCTGAGTTAAAATCTCAACTTCTAAGTTAAGATGAAACTCATCTCTAAGAAACAGGTGTTTTCTGGAACATGTTTGCAGGAATCAGACCATACATCTCTATTACATTTTATCTTAGACTTGGAGGCACCTTTCTTTTCCAGGTTATGTAGAATTCTGGATACACAAACAGTGTTTAACTGCTTTTGTGATTCAGAAGACAGTGACTTGTCTGTCACCTTTTTATACAGACGACTTTAAATTCTAAACATTCCCTGTCAATGATTTGTACCTTTCCTCAATTCTCATAATTGAATGTATGAATATACATACATGGTAGACATTATGTACAAAAATGCATGTCAGGAAAAGAGGGAATGTGTATCTTTTCCACTGTGGTTTAAAAATGCAATGGACTGTAACTTTGCTCATGTATTATTTTTTTTCTTCACCAAAAAACCCAGTGGGAAACAATGTAATTTAAAGAAAATAAGTACATTGCTTGTTTGTCATTTGTTTTCTTTTATTTATTTCCACATTTCTGGATTTTCCTTCTCTTTCTTATTATTTTCTATGATTTTTTCATATTATATAATAACTCTGATACCAAACTGGAAAAACAGATTTGCCTTTCTCTTGTATTTATGTAATTGAATGCCATCAGTCACTTTCCACCATAGCAGACCTAGACATAAAAGTAAGATTAGGCATTCTTTGCTCTCTTAGGAAATAGTTCATACTTCAGGGAATTTAATGAACCTCTGAAATCTCCTCAAATGAAAACTGGAACATGGTGGAGGAGTTATAGTTTCTGTATTCTACTTACTTAAATGCAGGCTCATAAAACTAAGAAGTAGTATTTAGTACATATTGGTAATTACTTTTTAATTAAATTCCTGACAGGCTGAAGTCACTACTCTTGTTTATGCATACCTATATGCATGTGTAATCTGGTAGTGAGCTTTGTTCTGAGCAGAGCTGCCAGGCTAAGCTCTGGAGACCAAAATCACCTGCCACACACCAAATGTGGAACCAGCAGTGACAATTAAAGGACACTAGATGGGAATCTACATAATATATATCTAGGGGATTTATTTAGTAACATTCTGTAAATTTTGAAAAAAATAATCCCAAACTTATAGATAATATGGGGGATTGATTCTAAGAATTATGTTTTGATGGAAGTCTGATTTATTATTTCCATAACTGAATCAGTTAGTCTTTACAGGGTCATACTGTTATTATTTACACTATACATCTTAACAAGGGCTTGCAGGAAACTTTATTGTAATGATATTTTTTGAAATACACAGAAGTTTTAGGATCAAGGTTGATGCTTTGAGTGTCCCCTTAATTGCAACAAAATGAATGAAGCAATCTGGTTTTCAAGATATTATTACAAGATTCTTATATAACTGTAGTCAGAGGCAGAAAAATGAAAATAGATGTTAGAAATTAAAACAGCTATAGTTCTTCAATAGTGCATCTGTGATTCTTTAGTGTGTTAAAAGTGGAAGTAATGTTACCATCAAATAAACTGTTGAGCAGGACTTAAGCTACTTCAGTCCATGATAATGAAGATTAAAGCTGCTCTTCTGTCAACAGTAATATAAAAATCTTATGAATTATGTGTGAAGTTGAGAGGCCTTATCTGCATCATAGGAGGTGGGGCTAACAGAACAAATCAGGTTAGGCTGTATTCTCTAAAATTGTGGCCTAAACTGGGATTCTGTTTACCAAACTGATCAGCTGCGAATAAAGGTGCAATTTCCTCATACTTGACTTCTTGGGAGATTTTCAGATCAACAGAAAGTTTCAACTTTATTTTTAATAAAAGCCTTTGATATTTGTTTTTATCCTAACAGCAGAACAAGCTTTATCTGGAATTTGACATATACACTGTTACCTTTTTGAGCTTTCCATTACTGTTTATGAAACTAATTTCCAAACTTTGGTCTCAAAATAAATGCTGTGTAGACAGAGAATAGAACCAGGACCTTCAGTGCACTAGGCACTAAGTAGTTGTGGAGACTGGCAGTGATTTGTTCACCCTGGAAGTAGAGAAGCCAGGAATAACAAAGGTCCATGGGTCAAATTCTACCACATATGTCCTTCTAAAATGCCATCATGTGTCAGACCTGCCTTTAGATATACAGATTGTCAAAAGAACTGTTTTCCAAATTGCTTATCATATTGCAAGTCTTAGTGTTCTAGAAATTGTCTCCACACAATGTACCTGACATTGATATCCAATGGTGTTAAATAGGAATAATTAAGAGGAAAATGTCCACAGATAACTGGAATTTAGGAAATTCAATACTCATTATAATAGGATTAGATATCATATTATTAGCTCTATTTTATGTTATTATCAAGTGAAATGCAATACAATGATGTAGCTATTTATACAAAGGTCTGGGATTTTGGAACAAGGAAGGAAACTGATGATCAATCAGATGCTATTTTTTCAAAGGCACTTTTCTAACAATGATTACACACTGAAATGGTAATTGCAACTTCAAAATAAAACTGCACAGCTGCTCTCGAAATAATGGACACAGCATGGGCTTGTCTATGATTATTTTTTGTAACTGACTTTATACTGGAAATATCTTTAAATACAGAAGTTCTTTTCTTGAGTAAATTACTTTATCAGCCAAACAAATAAAATTGCATTTGCCTTTTAGCACAGCAACATTGACATCTAGTGGCTAGTTAAGCTTCCTGTTTGATACTCCCTGTATGACAAAAAAATGTGGAACACACGATTTTTGTAATTTGACAAAACAGATATGCACTGCAACAGCCTGCTAGCTCCCCATAACCTCTAGATGATTACAGAATATCGTTAGTCTTTAATAACTAGTTTGGAGTGACCGCTACCAGTGATGGGAACTGGTGAGCGTGAGCCACTGCCCCTCCTGTACAGCCCCACTGGTTTTCCCTGTCAGGAAGTCTGAAGCATGGGGATCAGCTGCCTGATTGTAGTGTATACCTTCCTCAGGGCTTGTTGGGAGGCAGAGTGAATCCCTGAAATTGTACATGGGTACATCTAAAAGAAAAAGAACTACAGTTACTGAATGTGATGTTACTGGCATATGTGAATGTCCATTTTTAGCTTTTTTTGCTTTTCTGCAAATTACTAGGGGGCTTCAAATAGGAGGAGATAAAAATCAGGAACATGACAGATGCCAAAGTACTGTTCGTACAATGAAGACACAAAAATAAATTATTTGGCAACTTCATAGACATGTAGGAGATAGGAAGGTGCCAACATCAAAGAACATTAGAAAGTCTAATTGCCTCATTTGTCAACAAAATAACTGGCTTTATGGAGAAAGAGGAAAGATTAGACAGGACAAATCTTGATTTTACTAGCATTCTTGATGGTTCCACATTGCTGTTTCATAATCAAACTCAAATGTAGTCCCCGGCAACCAGCTCAAAATGGATGTGGTTGTCAATGACTGCCTTGCCCTGGCTCTCCATACCAGTGGTAGCTGCCTCTTCGGGCCTGCTGGCAAAGCCTTCTGATGTGTTTCATTAAAAATTGGAAGAATTTTTTAATTGTGTAAACAAATCTTGATTCAACAAATCAGAGGCTGTTGAGGTTAAACAACTTTACCAGAAGATCTAAGGAGGCAATCACTTTCTGCAGGAAGGCTGACATGTTTCTTCCTGGCTAAATACTGTTAAGGACTAGACAGCTATGCTTAGTATTTCTTAAAAATACATACAGAAATCTGAGTCTGAAAAAGAGCAATAAAATGTAAGAGTTTTGAATATGTATCCTATATAGTAATGTTAAAGTACTTTCTTAGGCTGCAAAAAGGGAAGACTGTGGGCATATATGTCTCCCAGTATTTAAAGATACTACTCAAATAATGATCAATTCTTGCTTTCTGTACCAACTAGTGCAGGGCATTAAGAAATTATCTTAAGTAGCAACAAAGAAGGTTTTTCTTAGATAGTAGGAAAAACCCCTTTATACCTAGGGGGTTAATAGATTAAGGTATTTAAGCTGTGAAATCTCTTATACTAGAACCTTTTAGGAACTGCTCAGTAAGTATGTCAGGTATAATTCTTTGGATTCTGCATCTCCATGATGTACGTATCATGTCTGACTTAAGCTTTTTGGATACACCAGATCTCATACTTAGCCCATTCTATATTTAAGGCAGAACTAAACTAAAAACTACAGTGATGTTGTCTCCTTTGTGGACCACAAAGTTCAGGGCTACTGTAGTTTAAGGCTATTGTTTCATATTACTGCTGAGCTGATCTAAAAGAGAGCTTGAAAGGGCAGCCCGTGTTTCTCACTCCCTTCTGTCCCTCCCACTTCCCTCCTGTCCCATCACTCCATCCCAAACTCCTTTTTGCCCCACCAGGGTTACTGATCAGACAGCAGGCTAGTCACAGGAGCTAGGCTGGCAGAAAATGAAATTCTGCAGCTCAGCAGGAGTGGTCAGATGAGCACTAGGGCCAGTTCAAGAGGAATGCTCTCTTCAGCAGTAGCTAACCTATAGATTGACTTACGGTGTCAGAAAGCTGTGCTCCTAAAGCTTGGCTGTACAGTCACTGAAATCTAGAACAGTAGCACCTCCTGCCCTGTAAAGAGTTATGCCCATCTCGTATGTTCTTCTTCCTGTATCTTCCAGTCCTGTGGGACTCATATGAGAGAAGTGCCTTTTTGGTGTCAAAACATACTGTTGCTAGAATTAAACTATGGAGATACTCCCATTGGAGCCAAGTATAATGTGTATACCAAGTACTAAAGGCATGTTCAGTTTCAACTTCCTATTTATTTAGGAGGCCACTTCTGGACCCATTCCCCAGCTATAGCTTACATATAAAAAGCAATCAGGTGATGTTCCAAAGCAAAACAGTCAGACATCAGAAAAGCATGGCATAGCAAGATGATATTATCTAGCTGCTATTCTCAGAAAAGCTGTTTATGAAATAACTTCAGCATCTACAGCAGTTGCTATAGTTGGAGTCACTGCAGAATTTTCCTGTCCCAGAAACTGTATTTTTTCTACATGCAGGCTTCTGTGGCCACAACACAATGCCAAGAGACTCAAGAATTGTAAATCTTTCCTCTACCTTTCCCACTCTTCTTCAAAGTGCATAATCAATGATATGTTGGCCCAGTTTCTAGAATCATGTCAGGATTCATTCACACTAAAGCAGTCTGTCATTTCCATAAGACAGGAACAACAAAAAGATGCCTGCTATTACAGCTTTGAGGGTATACATTATTTATTTTGATATATTTAAATTATTAATTAGGATAATTCCATTTTTGCAACAGAGTCTCTGCCCTTTAGAGGAAAAGGGCCACATCCAGTAGGACTTCAGCAGAGTACTGCATGCACTGTGCCACTCAGTTCCCTTCCACAGGACCCTTTAGCATCACCTTTACATATCTTCACAGTGATAATGGCATAATGAGTAACAAAAACACCAGGTCATGAGAAAAAATAATTCTAAAAATGGAGATTTGGTAGCCAAGGTAAGCAGATACATGGCCAGCTACCGTGTGTGATTGTCTTATTGCAGAAAAGCAACTCCCCACAACTTAGATTTTTACAACTTGCATATTACAAGGCCAGCAGCAGTATTTAAATTTTTAATATTTCCCTGTATTAAGTGTATCTGTGGTTTAGCAACCCAGGGATCAATAACACAACTGGAAACTCTGACACAGTCCAGAAGAAAGTACCTGTGATGGATTAAAGCATTTCAGACCTCAGCACTTCAGGTTGTGTTTGATGGGAAACTATCAATTCCTTGACAGCTAATGCTGTATCTGATGACTTAATGCCGAAGATTGGTGCTTCCCAGCTACTTGATCAGAAAATACTTTTGGTTATAAAGCTCCTTCTTATGATGTAACCTACAGGCTCCCAAACTCTTATCGCCCAGTTGCCGTCGGTCCTCACAGGGAAACTGAGTCACATACTGCCCTTCTTTCTTCTAACTGCGAGATGTGACTGAAAAGCAGAGAATCCGCTGGCACAGGCAGAAATCAGCGGTACAGATCGCCGTGCCGAGGCTGCGATCGCGGTCTGTGCCGCGCCGAGGGCAGCGCGCACCTCCCGGGCACGCCTGGCAGCTGCTGCCCAGCGCAGAGCGCCTCCCGGGGCCTCCCTCCCTGACGGGTCCCCTTCTCCACGACAGGTCCCCTCCAGAACAACGACCCCCGCCTCCCCGACTGCCCCCGAGGGACCCTTTCCGCCGGGCCCCGGCACCCGCAGCGGGGTCGAAGCCCGTGACCGCACAAGAGGGACTGCCCTGCCCGAAAGCGCCGGGGATGGTGCGGGGGCGACCCGGGCCGGGCAGGAGAGGGGCGCACTGAGGCCTCTCTGAGCGCCTGCGGCAGAGTCCTACCTTCCCAGAGGCGGAGAGACCGCGCCAGCCGGGGCCGCTCACCGGGTTCCCGGGCAGGGAGACTCCCCTCGCCCCTAAACATGATGAGCGGCTTTCCCCTCCCCTCCCCTCCCGNAGGGAGGGACGGAGGGGGCCCGGCAGGGACGGGCGGGGACAGGCCCGCGGAGGCCGCGGCTTCCATGGCGGCGGGGCTGGGGCGGGAGGCGCTGGGCCGTGCCCGTGCGGGAAGGAAGGGCCGAGCCGCCCTCCCCGGGCGGCGGGCAGGCAGCCGGGGGTCGTGCCTGTGCCCCGCTCCGGCGGCCGCGGGTCAGGCGGGCCGGGACAGCGCTGGGCCACTTGCGGGGAAGCAAGTGAGAACGAGCAGCCTGGGAAGCTGCGTCCGACCCGCACGGGCCGGTGTTCGGCGTGATTTTTCTCCGTGGAGCTCCACAAAGCTCTAATCCTCGATGTCGTGGTCTGCTGTTACCTACATTTTACGCCTACTTTTTCTTTCATAGCTGTAATAAAGGGGCAGTATCTTGTGAGTGCTTTCTCTCTTTGTTAGGGCCGTTCACTGTACAGTGTAAGCAGGCATTCCTTGTAATTTGTTTTACAAGGAAGAATAGTTTTGAAGCTAGTTGTACTGATTCTTAGATTTTTTTCCCCCCAACTAGGGGTGGCAAAACCTCGTAGACAACATCAAGCCGGGACGAGCACGTTGCAGTGAAGCATTCTGCCCTTCCACATAGCACCCTTTATCCAGCTAGGATGGCTTCTCAAGCCCTCTTAGAGATCCTGTGCTTCTTTCAGAACCTCCCCAAATAGTTTGTACTAAAACGAGCACTCGGGCCTGTTCTGGGCCACATCTGGGCTGTGAGCAGACACGGCCACAGACCTGCGTGCTGGGCAGGTAAAGGGAAGGATGGGAGAAATGCTTATGAGGGCAGTGACAAGACTAGGCCCGAGGTCAGGAGCCACATATTTTGTAGGATTATTTTGCCTTTTTTTCTTTTTTTTGAGCTGTCGTTGGAACTGTTGAGGCACATGTTCTGGTCAGGAGTCAGCATGTACTGTGATGTGTCTATTTCACCAGTGTGTATTTACCCCCTTGGAGAGGCTTAAAGGAGGAGCCTTCTCTGGATGCAAATATCTGCTGTAAATGCAGTGCTGGGAAGTTTGTAGTGCNTTCCGGGAGCGGCCCACAGCACAGCGCCGGGGCTGGGAGCAGGGCCGGGCGGCGGAGGCGGCTCTCGCCGCGCCGCGGCCATGGAGCCCAACCAGCTGCGCCTCTCCGCGGCCGTGAGTGGGGCCGGAAGGGAGGGACGGAGGGGGCCCGGCAGGGACGGGCGGGGACAGGCCCGCGGAGGCCGCGGCTTCCATGGCGGCGGGNTAGAGATCCTGTGCTTCTTTCAGAACCTCCCCAAATAGTTTGTACTAAAACGAGCACTCGGGCCTGTTCTGGGCCACATCTGGGCTGTGAGCAGACACGGCCACAGACCTGCGTGCTGGGCAGGTAAAGGGAAGGATGGGAGAAATGCTTATGAGGGCAGTGACAAGACTAGGCCTGAGGTCAGGAGCCACATATTTTATAGGATTATTTTGCCCTTTTTTCTTCTTTTTGAGCTGTCGTTGGAACTGTTGAGGCACATGTTCTGGTCAGGAGTCAGCATGTACTGTGATGTGTCTATTTCACCAGTGTGTATTTACCCCCTTGGAGAGGCTTAAAGGAGGAGCCTTCTCTGGATGCAAATATCTGCTGTAAATGCAGTGCTGGGAAGTTTGTAGTGCCATGTATTGACATCAAGAGTTGGTGCCTCAGTCTGACATCAGTTGCATACAACATTCATAGATTTACTGTGTTTTGTATGGATTTTAGGAGCCCAGAGTTAAGTGGACTCTGTTCTGTCTCCAGTTGTTTCACTCTTAAATAATCCAAGATGTTTGGATTACTTTAAAGTGAGCTAAATTTGCGTATAAGCATAATAAGCATATTTGCGCTTGTTTTAATTTTGGGGTTTAAAATTTTTTTGTTGTTGGGGAATAAAAAATGCAAAGTTGGTGCAACGGCAAAATACACTGCTGTACCATTTAAGTTACATAGCTTTCAGGTTCGTGTTTTCATAAAACATTTGGTATTTGTATTAATAATTTACTAGAAGCATTCTGAGTCTGACAGATTCCATCAAAGCAAAGTATGTATTAAAGGGTTTATTAAATAGTGAAAGTAGTTACTTTAAATTTTGTTGATGATTATGCATGTCCATGTCTATATCTGCTAGGCTGGGCACAAAGCTTTGCTATCTGATCCTCTTTTACTACAGTTAAATATTAAACATATTTTCCTTTTCTGGGGTTGTTGTCTGGCTCTCTTTTTTTGGGCAGAATGGGAGAAATCTGTCATGAAATTTTATAGTATTAAGTAGGTGTCTGTTTATATTGTCCTTCCAAAATGGCAGGATTCATTTATGGATGAGATTCTTTGACGGAGTTCATGAAATGAACAGTTTTACCAAAAGTCAGGTCATCTTGGTATCATCCTAAGGTGTCGGGTCCGGAATCATTCGGTCCCAGTCTGCACGAGTGTGGTCCAGCACTGCTGGAGCTGCTGATGTCAAACCCAGCACCAATGCAGTCCCTGTCTGTCTTGCTGTTGCCTTCGATGGAAGAGTAATCTAAAAGTGTCAGGACATCTGCCATGGCTTGTATTCTTTTTCACTCAGAATTTATCTTTGAGGTATTATAGTGATTCAGAGGAATGTCTGAAGCTGCGAAGAGCTTTCCTGTTGGAAGAGCAGCCTAGTCCTCAGCCATACTGCCCTTATATTCACAGTCAGCTATACAAAAGGCAGTCATCAACTTCTGAGAGCCTATAGTATGACCCTGTTGGAGCAGCTTGTCTTGCATCTTTTCTTCTTTTCATTTGAGTCATTCCTGGAATCACTTGAGAGCTGATTACTGAGGATGTCTACTTCTTTCCTGGGGTACTTCATCCAAGAGCAACTGCTTTGTGAAACTCTCTCCTTTCATTTGAGCTTTCCTCTTCTTGCCTGTTTCAGTACTTCATCTTTCGAATGCTTTCATGCTCATGGTGTTGGCTGGGACTTTCTTCCCTTTTGAGTGTGAAGGAAGCTCTCGATGTTCCTTTGGGAAGCATTACTAATGCCATTTAAAACATTCCTAGAGTAGCATGATATTTTTTTAATTTAGAGGCCAAATATAAATTTATTTGCTGCATACTCATGGTGTGTTCAGACTTTTCTAAAGACAATATAAGCTTCAGTAACAAAAGTAGCCATGGGCTGACTACTAGAACCACCTGTCTGTGAGAGTACATTGTTGCTGCCTTTTTGCCCAGTGCATGAAGTCCATTTACTGCAGACATCTGCTGTGCTTGTTTGGTTGGTTTGGGGTTTTGTTTGTTTTGGTTTTGGGGGTTGTTTGTTTCTTAGTTTGTTTCTGTTTTTGTTTGGTGATGGACAATTTTTTGTGTCCTGGGAAATAGAAAACAGTTCAGAAAAAAGTTCTGATTTGCTTTTGCTCAAATATATATGTATAGGAGAGTTATGTGTTCTTCAGAAGGATCCAGAAGAGTGGGAGGAACATTACAGTATTTATTATTAATAATAATAATAATAATAATAATAATAATAATTTTTTTTACATGTTAAAACAGTCATTCACCATCAGTTTGAGAATATAGTGATTTACATACTGTGCACAATACAAACTGGTTGTTGGTGTCAATAGAGGACACAGCTGACTCTTCAGCATAGCATTTCTGCAAGGCATTTGCATCAAGAGAAGGCGCCTCATCAAATCATCCTGAGGAGTTGTGTCTTTTTTTCAGATTTCGTTTTTCTCAGCTTTTTTGGCTGAGGAGGAATAGGATTGTAGATAACGTAAGAATCAGCTGAATCAAACATGCTTGTTTTCTAACCCACTGTCTTTTCTTACCCACAGTCTCATTTACCAAGATACTTAGGTAGTGTGTG
Organism: Pardalotus punctatus; assembly: GCA_013400915.1. Classification (NCBI taxonomy): domain Eukaryota; kingdom Metazoa; phylum Chordata; class Aves; order Passeriformes; family Pardalotidae; genus Pardalotus; species Pardalotus punctatus. Next base: position 2,180,866 of record VZTX01028410.1, read on the forward strand.
TTGCACCTTTCTCCATGCAGATGTGTTAATAACCATCTGTCTTGTTTTTACCTCAGTTATGTAAAAGCTTGTGTGGAGTCGGTGCTGGTTTATACAGTTCCCAGCTCTGGCTGCTCTCTCCCTGTGCTGCCCCTTCAGCTGGCCAGTGTTGGCTGTGGGGGCTCTGGATGAACTCTAAGGACGCTTATCTGGGTGAAAAGAATCTTTTTTTACATAGGTTCCTTTGTAAGTAGGGTAAGCTGTTTGATCTGGTTCATGTGTACTTTCACAACTGTAACAGAACACCTGGAAGGAAGGTACCAGAGCAGGAGTGAGGGAGAGGAGATGGGATCTACTTAAGCCATTGCTTCTCCTGAAGGAATTGAACATGGAACTGTGCCTTGAAAGAAGGAGATGATAGATCTGGGCATCAGTCAGTGCTTGGTCATTTGAAAGCATTACTATGTGGATATTTTGGTTTCCTGATATGCATTAATTTGACATTGTAGTCCAAAAGTGTCTGGAAAAAAAGGTTTCATTTTCTGGTAGGAATGTTGTGCTGATGAGGCAGTACATTTTTGCAGGCATATTGTTTTGTATTTCAGTTATTGTTTCAATCAGATTTCCAGCTACAAGTGTAAGATCTAGTAGTCTAAAGTGCTGTATCACAGCCCAAGAAACTTTTATTCCCATTTTTCTTTGTTTATAAAGTGGGCACATCACTTGTTGCCCTCCAGCCCCCTAAAAGACTAGCTCCTGGGGAAAATATTCACCTTTCTCTTGCATAAGGAGCATTGTTCAGAAAATAAAAACTAAAGGTATTTGTGTTGGTTTTGCTTGGCCCAGTTTTTAGTAGTGGGGGGACCACAAAGATGGCTCCTGTGAGAACCTTCTAGAAGCTTTCACCATGTCCAGCAGAGTCAATCTCTGATGGCTCTGAAGATGATGGACATGCCGCTGGCCAAGGCTGGGCCAGTTGGAGAGGTTGGTTGTGCCTCTGTGATGACATATTTAAGAAGAAATCAAAACAAAGTACTTCTTTCTAGTCAGAGAAGGAGGAGGAGGTGAGAACATGTGAGGGAAAACAACATGGAGACACCAAGGTCAGTGGAGGAGGGGGAGGAGGTGCTCCAGGTGCCGGAGCCGAGATTCCTCTGCCAGCCATGGCAATGACCATGGTGGAGCAGCTGTGCCCTGCCGCCCATGGGGTCCATGGGGGTGCAGAGATTCACCCCCAGCCCTGGGCTGGTGCCCACACCAGAGCGGGTGGAAGCCTGGAGGAGGCTGTGATCCAGTGGGAGTCCCAGTGGAGAGAGGCCTTGCTCCCGAGATGGAACAGCCTGGCCTTGGAGGTCTGCACCCCGTGGACGCAGGACCCCGCGCCGTGGCAGTTTGGGAGGGCTGTTTGCCCGTGCGGGACTCGCGTTGCAGCAGCGTGTGTGTGTGTGTGTGTGTGTGCTGCTGCTTGTGAGATGGACCCACCCTGGAGAAGTTCACAGAGAACTGTCTCCTGTGGGAGGGACCCCATGGCAATGCAGGGGAAGGACTCCTTTCACTGGGCGGTGGAAGAAGATTTTGATGGTGGACTGACCAAACCCCCATACCTTGTCTGTCCCTGCACTGTTGGTGGGAAGGAGAGAGGGAGGTGAGCGGAGGAACAGTGTCTTTAAGGAGTTCATTTTATTTTTTGTTATCATCCTGTGACTCTGTTGGTAATAAATCTCGCTTTGTAACTTTAAGATCAGCCTGTTTTGTCCTTGGAGCATTTTTCTCCCGGTTCATTATCTCAACTCATGAACCCTTTGTGTGTTAACTCTTTTTTTTCCCTTTTCTGCCCAGCTGTGGCAGGGGAGAGAGCAGGCAGATGTCCTGGGTGCTTGGCATTTGGCCAGCATTTTAAAACATGACAGTATTTATCATACTCTTAGTTTTCTGCATATGTGTGAAGGTTAAATACGAGGACATCTGCATATAAATTATTTATAAAGTGATTTATTAAGAGATCTTTCTTTGCCCTGTATTATTTGGAATATACTCTATATTGTCTGTGTAATTTTGCTTGGTTTAGACATATGTGAGAATTTGCACTTGTTCACTTGCGCTCTGTCTTTCTCTCTTTTATTTATGCGTGGTGGACAGTACTGATTTGTAATTATGTCATACCCATATTACATTAGCAGATATATTGACTGGTCTATTATTTTCAGGCACATGGCCATGGAGGCTATGATTCTGATTTTAGTGATGAGGAGAGTGGAGAGAAGTCTCTGCAAAAGACTAAAAGGTAATGTAATACAGAATTAACACTTTGCATTATGTATTTTGTACAAATGGCCTCTTAGTGTGCATAGAAGATGATGCTGTTGTATGTAGGCTCTGGTGTTGAAACAATTTTTTAAAAAATCAATCTCTTTGATTTCTGCATCTCTTCATCTCAAGCTTGCCAAAGCTTGTCATCTCCTAGGGGCAGCTGATTAAGATCTGTTCTGCCATCTCCATCTGGTGTATATTTGCCCCTCAGTTCTTGGAGCAGAGTGTTTTGTTTTTCCAAGCATTAGTATCCACTGCTGGGTTTTGGCAGCACTGTTCACATCACTGTGATCCATCAGGACAAATGGAACTGCTAGGAGAGCAAGGCAAAAAAGGCCAAGTGGTAGCAGGCTTTGTAGATATAAAACACATAGAGATATAAAGTAAAGAGCTGATGCTACTTCTTTATTATTTAATTTGCGAAGAGTCCTGCGAATTGGTGAATTGTGTTGTGATCAATCCTTGAAATGTACCTGCCCATCTCGTATTTGAGATGACCTTGGCCAATACTTTCAGTGGTTTGCAGTTAGTGACCTGGAATTTTGTAGTCTGATCTTACTATATTGTAAAGATTTATATTTATTTATGTATTTATTTTGCTTCTTTGCTGCAGTTCCTTGACACTTTCTGCACCATACTGAACATTTGGCCTGCATTTTGCATATACTTTTCTTACTTTTTCCTGTCTCTCCCTTGCTCTTTTATTGGACTTTATTTAAGAAGGCTTTCTGGAAAATTTCCTAGGACTCTTGCATATTTTTCATTTACATAAAAATTGAAAGAATGAGTTTTGTAGTGTCTGATTGCATTTTGGGGGAAAAAAATGATGTTTTAATCTTTGGAATAATAGCAGGCATTGTGCCATTTCATTTATTTTATAAATATAGCTGTTCTCCATTAAAATAGTGACTGGTTTTTTTCAGATTTCTTTTTCTTTAAATGCCATTGTACATTCTACCGTTCCACTTTCTAGGTGGAATATTAACTAACCATCAGGAGCCTTTCAAAAATACCATCATTATCCTTGTTCTGGCATCCCACTGCTGATTCCCAGTAGGGCTCTTATGTGGGTTCCTTTCCTTGCTCTGCCATGGGATTTATTTTCACTTTAAGGAAAATAGTAGTCTTAAATTTCTCTCCAAATTGCTGTTTTATAGAGTCTGTCTCCTTATGGGAATTTTGTGCTTACAGATCCTTTTGAGTAAATGATACCCTTAATTTCTAGAGTCCTATATTCCCTAGCTAGAAACAAATTCCCTGGCTTGCTTTCTTCATGTTTCTGATTTCCATTCTTTCTGCCAGCTGATAATTATGAAAAAATCTTTTCTTCACCTTGGTTCATGAATGAAAGTAACTGAATATACTTTTTACTAGCTAAAATGCGTATCTTTAACTTTTTATTACTTTGTTGAACTCTAAAAGTATTTTTAGCTCCTACTGACAAGTCTGGTTCACAACATGGTAGTTGAATTTTAAATTTGTGATTCTTGTGATTGCACTACAAGAGGCAGAGCTGTTTAATGATGTGTTGAGATGTTGGCATGAAAACATGGAATAGGGTTACTACCAGTCACTCTGATTCAGTGAATACACTGTCCTTCCTGTTCCTACTTTGTTGTGTAGCTGAGATTTGTAAAGGACTTTAAATGTCAGAGTGAAGCTGAGGAATCTTCCAGGCTTTTCCATTGTGGTTCTATAGTGATAATAGTCATAAAAACAAATACTACAAATTGCTGTTTTAAGCAATTGCTTTTAAATGGCAACTGGAAGCAAATGCCTTTCTGATGTTCTGCTAATGAGCTACAGTCCAAGCTGACACTGGTTCTGAAGTTTAATTTTATTATTTTAGAAAATAGTAATATAACAGTTATTGTTACTCAAGATAGGGCAAGGTTTTGCATATGGAAATTTTACTGCTTATGAAAAATTCTTGACTAACTTTCCTTCCTTTTTCCCACCTACCTTTAGAATAGAGGACGATGCCCTCCTGATAAAGCCATTCCAAAAAGCAAAACAAGGCAGTGTGGTTCACAGACAATTTGCAGCTGAAGAATGTGATAGGTATCTTTTATATATTGCTTTTGTGAGACATATTCCTCTTAATGGAAAGATAATTTTCACTGAAACATGTTCGTTATTAACAGGGAAGAAGCAAGAAAAAGAAGATTTCACTTGATATCAATGGATGCTGTATCCTTCTGTTTCATTTTCAAGTTTGAAGATGGGGCACAGGTTATCCGTTATGGTAAAGTACTGGGATTTCTCAGTTATCACAGTGGGTGACAGTGCAGCACCAGATACTGAGTCGTTCTTCAGAGGAGCTTCTTTTTGCTGTTGAGATAAAAGTTAATTGAGTGTCTTTTAAAGAAGCCATATATAAAGTTTTTATTTGTGAAGAAGCTTATTCTCTAAATAAGTAATTACATATTTTGCTCAAATCATGGTACAAAATGTGTTTCAAATTATATTTTTGAGGCCAAAGTGTTCTAAGAAGCATTACATATTTTTCCATGATTTTAATTTTCAAACTAAAGCATGCAACTTTTATTTGTATGTTGATAGTAAAAATGTAATAAATTATTCAATTTTAGTAGCCAGACTGTTTTTATAATAGAAAAATACAAACCTGTTTTAAACCAAAACTGCAGTACAAAGAAGCTGTTGTCCAAATCACAGCTGAAAAAATGAACGAAGTTTCTGTGTATATGCATACAGAGCATCTTTGATAAAGGAAGACAGTTTTATAAATGATGAATGAGGTTTTAAAGATTAAATTGCCTTGAATTCCTGTATTTGGAAATTAGCTTCTAGGAGAGGTTATTAAGTAAAAGTTGCTAATTAATTCTGTTCTTTTTTTTTTGAAATTACTGAACTGTTTGTGAGAAGAAAAGTCTTCAGTATATACAAAGATTTTGGTTGGTTTTTTTTAGTTCTAAGTGATGGTAAAACAAAAATAAGTTCCGAAACAATCCTTAATTGCTTTATTCAGTATGAAAGACATAAAAAGTTTGTGCATGACTACATTTTATACTATGGTGGCAAAATAGAGGATTTCCGACGATCTGGGTGAGAACCATTGGCAAACTTTCCCCTGCTGACCCCAAAGCTCCCCTATTATGTAAAGCTGTTAAATATATATTATAGCTTTGGGGGCAGAAATGGATGTAGCTGTGTATCAAATTACTAATTATTTTGGTCACAAATGGTAACTACAGTAATTGCAAATACCCAAACACAAAACTGCCTTGTTTCATTTTGTTTTTGTGTTTTTAGAGAAGAACTTACCATGAGCGGAATTATTCTTGTTTTGTTATGTAAAAGGAAAGATGACAGGTGATCATTAATGGAGGGTACACTGAGAAATATCTGTCAGTACCTTCAAAATGACAGTCTGAAATACTTCTGAAATGTGCAGAACTGCTATCCATTGTCCAGAATAATGATAACTTCTTTAGAGCTACCTATAACTGCCTTTTAACATCACTGTCTTCAGTAAAGAGTATAAAAAGTGTTTTCAGACAGGATCAAGTCATCCACAATTTCAGTGGCCATTTTCCACCATGAGTTTTTTTATTTGGGAGCAGGTATGGCAGGGAATACATTTTTGATAGTTTTATTTCATAGCAGTGTATTCCTTTATGCTGTGAGGTGGAGATCAGAACTGTAAAATATTGATGCTTACTATATTATTATTTGATGGATTTTCGTTTTAATGTTCCATTGTACTAAAAAAAGGTGTGTCCTTTTATAGAGCAAATGACAAGACGGATCTTGATGTTATTAGAGAAAACCATAGATTCCTGTGGAATGAAGAAGATGAAGCAGACATGAATTGGTACTTGAAGCAATTATAGGATGTGTTATTTTTAGATGACTTGTACTAAATTTGTGGTTTCCTCTACTAATTAAGAATTACTGTGCATACTTGGTGATCATTCTTTGATCTTTGATGCGTTTGAAAATGAAAGATCATTAGAAGGTCTTTCATATTGTAATATTGCTCAAATGCCAACATGAATTGATAACAGAAAGAACTAATAATAATATTTATTATCTAAGATGCAAATGACTGTTCAAAAACTCCGAAGAAAGCAGAGTTGGAAAAAAAAACAGTTTAATATGTACTGTGGATTTATTTTACATTTCTTTTTCTAGTTTTATGGAAATTACTCCTTAGTTTAATGAGTGTGTATCTGTTGCATTTCTAGGTCTACAACTTCTGTTCTTTCGATGAAACAATGTGTCTTTACCTTGCTAATGTCACTACAACGTAAAGCGAATTGTGTTGTCTTCTATATTTAATAAAAAATAATACCTTTTGTTTTAGGGAGAAGAGTCTTGCAAAGAAGTATTATGATAAATTGTTCAAAGAATACTGTATAGCAGATCTCAGCAGATACAAAGAGAATAAGGTATCTTTCATCAATGTGAATCATCTTGGTTTTTGAAGTGTACCTTTTTTAAAAATTGCCTTATGATTGTGGGTATGTTGTAAAACCAGAATGTTAGTACCCCTTCCACAGAAAGGGAGTTGTGAGAATTTGTCAAGTTACTTAATAAGCAGCAGCAGTTTGAATCCAAGCATTGTCACTGACTCAAAAATGTGCTTCTGTGGGAATAGGAACATTTCTGTCAGATGATATTTTATGAAGAGGTACATTGTGTGTGAAAGGCAGAAAATGCAAAGGGGTTAAAGTAAAATGCTAGAGAGGTTGCTTGGAGAGGAGCAGTCAATGAAGCCTAAAAACTCATGGAATGTTGCTGTTAAAAAAAAAAGTCTAAAAAGAGTTTTGTACTTGAATGCTGGCAGAAACAATTTTAGAAAAGTCTGTTCTAAAGCAGCATCTTTTGCTGGTTGTTCTTTTCTGTTTGTGGAAACAGGATTTGTATGTGCCTTGTAAATAAATAGAATTTCTTAAGAGAAACAGCCCAATTCCAGCACCAGGTTTTCTTCTTAACCGGAACAGGCTTTGTTTTTTCCAAGTTTTTGGCTGACTAACTTCTTAGTCAAAGAGTATACATGAATTTTCTATTGTGTTTTTCTAAAGACTGGTGCTGAACTCAGATGCGTCTTGGTGTTTCTAGCACACAGTAACCCAGCCTACATAGTTCTTTTAAACTATTTATGGTATTGAAAATTACATTCGCTGGTAAATATGTGCAAGGACTGGGTTTAGGTTTATTAGGAAGAAAAGATGACAGTCATCTAAAGATAATTGGGACAGTAAAATGCAAAAATTTAATTAAAACTAACAAAACCTAAAATGCTGAGGATGCCTTCTCTCCTTTTTTTGGGTAAATTTGATTTTATTTTCCTATAGCTATTTCATATCCCTCAGTGTCCGCACCTTCCCCCCCCAGCTGGTTTCCCTTGAGCATGCTTACAGATTTTGTTTCTCTTGTTACTGTGCCAAGTTTCCATATGTTTGCTGTCTTTTGTGGGAAACTGTTCTGCCCCAGATTTTTTTTTTTTTTGCGTTGTGTTGTGTGAACAGTATTTCCCTGTCAGACTTCAAGTGTGTCTGTCCTAACTTTGAGGTCGTTCTCAATTCCCATTTGTGCTCCTAAGTCATTACCTATATTTTTGGAATTGCCACGTCAGCATAACTCCTGTGTCGTGCAATTTGTACAATATTTATGCTTTCTTTTCTCTAGTACATTCTGATCATATGAAAGCCTTTTCTTAGAAATTCTTAGAAAAATAGAAAAAAATATGAGATTTTTCTCAATGACTGATTTATCCATGGTCGTGTTTGGTACAGAAGGATTTCAAAGCAAGTTTTTTTCTTGGAAGTCTTAAATTTGCTGCTCATCGCATTCACACCCATGGAATGCAGTCTGTGCTTTCAGATTTTTCCTGCCTTGTTTTTTTTTCTGCATTTCCAGAAACTGAAAGTTGGATATCTTTAGCCCCCCATGCCTTCTGTTTTGCAGTACTGGTGCTTTGAAAGGTGCTAGGTAGATAATAAGCTTCTCAGTCAGCCTTTTGCATGATAGTTGCTGATGCTTTACATGTTGGTGCTTCACCTTGATCTAAGAAAGAAGTTTTTTATAGTGAGAACATTCAGTCGCTGGAACAACCTCCCAGTGGCAGCGTGGAATCCCCATTGCTGGAGGTTTTTCAGATGCAATTATGCACAGGGTGATAGATGACCTCATTTGGGCTCCCTTCCCCATGGAAGGTTGAACCCAGTGGTCTGTTGAGGTGCCTGCCAACCCCGACTGTTCTTTGATTCTATGATTCTATGATTCTGCATCGTGCTAGTTGGTGTCAAAGTAAAGCTGGACATCAGTTTTCTGTGATTTTTAAAATACATATATTGCACAGATTGAGACTTGCACATATGTGCTCATATGTCTTGTCACAGCTGTAATTGTTCTGCTCCTAGCCAAAATCTTCTAGTCAGATAATTTTTCTAAACATCTCTGCATAAAGATTGTAGCTCAAATGTCCTTAGGAACTTTTCTTCTGATGTAAACCACTGTTTTGTGAAGTACTGGATAATGGTAAGGACCAGTTTCATGGGAGCATCTCTCAAGGTCTGAATAATAAGCAGAACCACCTTCTCAAAGACCGAAGTTCAGAAGAAAACAGTAAGAAGCCCCAAGTCATGTGAACCCCTAAGGCCACAGCCACATTCCATTTGCTGGTCCAGACTGTTTTACTCACTCACACACGTGGATATGCAGACACACACACACAGACACACACACACACACACAGACACACAAACAGAGACACACACAGAGACACACACACAGAGACACACACACACACACACACACACAGCTGGAACTCCCCTGCTCTCGTCCCCAGAGATTCACAGGTGCTCTCACACCCAGAGCAGGAGACCCACTCCCCCTCCTTGCTCTCAGGCCAATTCACCTGCTGATGAGCAGTCTGGCTTGTTCTTCACTGGTGTTTCCTTTTAATCAGAAATGCCCATGTGAACCTCTGGTGTGGGGCTACAGAGAGACAGTGCAAGGGTGTTCTGACAGCTCTTGCTTGTGATGGGTCTCTTACTCCTCACATTTTCCCTAGATAAGAATTTTCTAGGTCAAGGTCTTTAAACCTTCAGTGCATCTTGTCTGCAAACTTTGAGGCTGATAAATGACTGACTGTATTGTCAGATAGTTCAGTTCTATTGTCAGTTTTGCAGTGCAGCACAGGAGGGTGTTCTGCATCTAAGTTTTACTTTGATATGCACTGGACTGGAAATGTTCCCTTTGTTGTCTTATTTTCCTAGAGAATTTCTTATTTGCTATCTCTGTACTTTGTTTTGTAGCTTAACAGATTGGAAGTGTCTCCTATTTGCTAAGAAATGAAATCTGTTTGACACCTGGTCATTAAGTAAAATACATTTTATTCTTTGGTTTTTATTTCCAGATTTCTAGGCCAACTTGTCTTCCACTTGGAAATATTAATATGTTTGCTTTTGTAATTGTTTTTCAGCATGGAGGATTTCCTGTAAAAATAAAAGTATTTAAAGTATTTTTATAAATAAAATACCATTCTAGTGAGCAGAGGCAGAGAGATATATGCAATTAAAAGACAAAAAAATTAAATTTTCCTGACCAGAATTAAATGGATGAGCCACATGCAGGACTTAAATCATCTGAAGTTAGTATTTACAGTACTGAATACACTGACTATTCACAACTCAATTTTGGTTGTTATCTTAACAGTTTGGATTTAGATGGCGGCATGAGAAAGAAGTAATTTCAGGAAAAGGTAATGCTGTCTTTTATTTTATATTGCATTTCTTCTTGATGCTTCTCTTTCTGCTTTTTGACATAATTTTGTTAGATAATATCTGACAGTATTGGTAAATTTATCAGATAATAATGAACAATAAATTGACTTGCCTTCCAGCTTTGCTGTTTTATGCCACATAGGTTTAGATTGCACACTGATTTGCACATGTTACGATTAAAAAAGCATATAGTTTATTTTCACAAGGTCAGTATTGTAATGAACACCACCATAATGCATTTGATAATGTAGAATTTCATGAATGGGCTTTTTAGCTGCTTTTCTCCAGTAGTTCTGCCACCTCATTATCCTTTGATACCTGTAATTGAAGTCTCTCAGTAGTTTTCCTCAGGAAACAATTTATTGATTAACCGTTTCTCCAGTGCTGTTCTGCAAAACATTAACTTTTTAATTAAAGTTTCTTGTGTGATACCTATTTTATGTTAAATTGGTTTTGAAAGCTTCAGTGGGAATGGTTATCATGTCTCCCAATCCTGTCTCTAAATCGGTAGCTTTCTTCTGTGTGTGAAGTTTTACCAGAGTGTTATTGGGACTTTGCACGGTGGTCCTCGTTCCATGGCTGAGGTGCTTGGGCTTTTTCATCTCTCTGAGCAAGCAAGAAAATGAGGGGAATGAGGTATTGCTCTTCCTGGGGGTGGATCCTCATGCACACGTGGTTTTCGGAAGTCATGGATGCACACGCCAGAAAATTGCATGGAGTTGTCCTGTTGATCAGTGTCACTCAGTTACGGTTCTGTGAATAGCTGTGTTCTGTAAACACCTCTATTGTAATACATTTCAGAAAGTTAGAAATGCATTTATGATTTTTAAAAAGGAAAGTATTTCACAGTAGAAAGTGTGAGCATTCATGGTGGGGTTTTTTAAACTGTAAAGATTAAAGCCTCTATAGGTAGTTATAGTCATATGTTGCATTCAGCACTACAGATTATATTAATAGATAGTTGCATTTGATACAGTTACATTGAATACAGTTGATTGAATACTTTACCAAGATAATTGAAATTAAATGAGAAGTAAATTATTTTTAGATTTTTAATAAATGTTAAATAAATATTTATAAATAAATATCTTTATTTATTAATAAATCAAATATTTATAAATAAATATACTTTATATTTTAAATATATTTATATTTCTTAATGGGAAAAAGAATTGATAGCTTTGTATTTTTAATTTGTGGTACTCCATATTTTAAAGTGTGGGAGAAAGTGCAGAATTAGGTATTTCAAGCTTTTTAATGGAATCCTAACGAAAAGTGAACAGTTGGAATATGAGTGGGTGAATCCTCTCTTTCACCACTGGGGGGCGCGAGAACCCAACCCTCTCGCGGGTGTCGGACGCTCTCTCCGAGTGCGGCTCCAAACAATCCTTTAAAAAAAGCCGTGGGTCTTTCATGCTATTTTAAAATACAAGTCAGCGATATAAGTTGCCTTAATGAAACGTAATAACACATTGATAGCTACGTGTCTGATAATTAGCATTCGCATTGTGTGTATTTACTGTCTGTACCGACATAGCTTTGTCAGTATGGTGCTGATGAGAGCCCTTGTGGGTGCGCTGTCCTAAGGTTTGGGGGTGTTAACGAGGGAATGCAGGAATGGAGTACTTACGTTGGGTTGCTTTGCATTTCATGGCTGTCTTTGCATGGTCACGAAGAAGAAGGGCTAGGACAGTGAAAGAAGAGGTGTCACTTGTATTGCTGATTGCAAATGCCAGATTTTTTCTTTGGCTTCTTTTCTTTCCAGTCTTTTGCCATAGATGTTTTGAAAGGTGGTCATATTGGAGATTGCTGTGACACAGGGCCATACCTTACCTACGTAAGGTAGCCACACCTCACATAGGGTTAAACATGCTTAATGTATATTAATTTGAAACTTGCTTTTTAAAATGAGTTCTGAGGGGGTTTTTACTTCAAATGTTTGCATTGCAGTGGTGTTTCATTACAGAACTAAGTATCTGAGGACACTGCCAATCCATCAGTTAGCCGCTTAAGCAGAATTTTCTGAGGTTAATCGTTCACCAACAGTCCTGCATGTGAGCCTATTAATACGCATCCTTTCTGCCTGCTCTGCATGCAAATCAGTCTTCTGCAGAGGGAATACATGGATCTTTATTACTTCAATATTGGGAATTCAGTGATGTAAACAAAATTGATTATGTGCAGATTTGTTTTAAAATCAGTGTTGCTTTTCACATAATGAACCAAAGGAAGCTTTTAAAGCTGACATAGCATTTCTCATAAAATTGGGTTTCCTTTTCTTAAAAGAAAGGTATTTATGGATAGTCACTAGAATACAAATTGTATGTCCAGGATATCAGGTACACTAGTTACATAAAAAGAATGCGGGCATCTTCATATTGTACATACATGATACTTTGAACAGTTTGATGTCATTAAAGATACATGTCTGAATCACAGCTTCTGATCCATCATCCTTTGCTAAGTCAGTAACCATTTAGGGTATAGGATGTATCCTAGTGACATTCATTTTTTCAGAGTTCAGTATTAGGCTTATTATTTCATAACGTACACCTTCATCCATACATTTCAAACCAGGGTTATGTTTTTTATTTGCAAATAGGCAATATTGGACATGATTGATTGCTTTTTTGTTCCCTGTTATTGTTTCATTAATCTAGATGTTATTTTTGGATTTGTGGGGGTTTTTTATTTTAAAGAAATGGAAAACAAAAAGCAAAAACTGAGCAGAACTGGAAATAACAACCCAAACCTATTCATGTTAATCATTGAACCACGGTTTGCTGGTTTGGGCTCTTTACAGGTCAGTTTTCTTGTGGAAATAAACGCTGTGATGAGAAAGAAGGCCTGAAGAGCTGGGAGGTGAATTTTGGATACGTTGAACATGGTGAAAAGAGGAATGCACTTGTGAAATTGAGTAAGTCAGCCCTTCAAGGATATGTACACTTAAAAGAAGACAAATGCCTTGTACTTTGAATGCTATCAAGTGAGACCCAATGATAATAATACAAGTTCATGACGAATGCTGAATAGGAGATAATTTGGTTAAATTAATCACAGGTGGTAGTATGATGCTCTTGATTGAGAGAGAACAGCTGTTATCATTATATATGACAAAGTCGTTACAGGTTGAGCACTTCATTCTGTATAATTGGCATGTCATAAGAGTGGAATAATTGACTATAAGCTGTTTTGTATGGAAGCATGTCTAGTTTTAATGGACAATACTGCATTGCATGGAGAGTTTTAGCATTGTCATTGCTCTTTCAGTTCCTTGGCTTAGAAGTCCTTAGGGCTTTGGACCAGACAACTTCTTGCACACCTTCAGCTCTGCTGATTTTATTTTAAATATTTGTGCTTTCTTACGGAAGTTCTATTTTTAAATAATTTTCTTGTCCATTCTTACATCTCAACTGGGATTTTCTAATTCAATATTGAATACATTATGATATGTTTGTCAGATAATTAAACTTAGCCCAGTTTATACAGTTACTTTGTGTAAAATTAGTGAATAGTGTTTTCTTTTCCTTCTGTGCATGAGACGCTCCGTGTGGAAGCTGTTGGTCTCTGACAAAGCTCTAAGAAACTTACAGGTCTTCAGTATAATTGCAGAACAATTTATCTGTGCACAAAGATCCATAAATGGGATGTCTGTGCAATGATAAGCACTGATACTTCTTTAGTGAAGAGTTGCCAGTGCTAAACTTGTGATCTTTCTTCACATTTTGTAAAATCTGGGTTTGTACTGAAAACTTTCATCATGTATTTTTTCAATCCTGACTACAATTACATTGTAACTAGTTTTGAAGGAAAAGCTGCTGATAACTGAAAGATCTAGTTCTAACTAGTTTTATAGTTTTGTTTATTATGCTCATCAGATTCTTGGCTGCAGTGTTCTCATTTTCTCTTTTTCAGGACTATGTCCAGAATGTTCGCACAAACTAAACTTCCATCACCGGTAATGAAGTATTTTGAAAATAATGGGGAGTGAATTATTGATAAGTTACAATTATGATGAACAGCATATAGGGGGAAAACTTCAGTGAGACGATTAGAAACTTCTTTTATGCTGAAATAGCATAAATATTCTGGCATTCTTATAAAGCCACTGTCTTGGCACTGTTGAGGGTTAAGATACTGTGCTAATGACAGCACAGAACCCCTCAGACTGGAACAATTCCATCCCTACCACCACAGAACTTTAATTTGCTTAATTTCAACCCAGTGATTATTTTTCTTATCTTGTGTTTCTATAGCACTTTTCTTTTTAACTGAATCAAATTTTTTCAGTTTATCTGCTGATAGGTGTCTGAAAAAATGACAACTGTTTGACTGAATTAAATACTTCAGGTTTACTGTTGCATAAAAAGTACATGTAATAGAGAAGGTGTACATTCATCTTTTTTAAAGGAGGAAAGAAGTCAAAACACACAAGAAAAGAGGCACAGCTGTACAGAACTCTAAAGAGCCAAAGAAAAAGAAGACAAAATTATCTCGTTCAGCTAAAAAGAAGTCCAAAAAAAAGACCCATAAAGGTAAATTTAAACTTTAAAACTTCAGTTATTAAAATACTCAGGTTAGTTGAACCTTAGTTTTGCTATAGGTATCTATATATAATTATGTATAACTGTAAATAAATTTATATATAAATGTAAATAAATTTCTTGACTGTAACACAGATGGTCAAAATGGTAAATATCTTAGGTAAAATTTCCTAGATGCAGAAAAAAGATCAATTTTGTAGATTGAATAGAGAGGGAGAACCTTTTGAAAACTATGCACTGCAAGGGAAATTTGTCCAAGCATTGTATGTTGTATACCAGAAAGGGTTGTGAAGTATTTCATTCCATGAGGCTTTGGGCTTGAAAGCCTTTTGGGAATGTTAGATAACCTTTCTACACTACAGATCTTGGGTTGACATAATTAGGCTCAAACTGATGACCTTTGTACTCATGCAAAAAACATCCTTTTATTTCAGTGTTTGCTTGCTTTCTTTGAATGTGGTGTATGCATGCATGCATATATTTCTATATTGTGATAGGAGTATCCTTGTAAACAATTTAAGAGAACAGATAAAACCAAGGGAAGCTGACTTTTTTTTCTGTTTTGGTATTTCTTTACAGATCAAGTTTCTTCAGATGATTCAGATAATTCTGATCAAGGTAAAGTATTTTAATACCCTTTGTATTTATGTGATTAGTTGTATAACTTCATAGACAGTTTTCATTGATCTTAGTTTTATTAGCAGTCTGTTTTAATATTTTATAAGAATGCTGTCTGAAAACAAACAGAAATATGAAGGTTCAGATGAATTACTTACACATCTTGGAAAAAAGATGGGAGTTTTAAGAAGGAAATAATTTAATCAAAAAATAAACATGTGGGCAGAAAGGAGAATGTAAATAATCAGAAAAATGAGAGGTCAGGTTGTTCCAAAAAAGAGTAGGAGGTGCAAAAATAGGTACATTGTTAATAATTTCACACTGTGTAGTCTCTGCTGCGTAAAGATAGTAGTTTTCTGATACAATAATGGCTATATTTTCCTTCAGGGAATTGTACTGATATATATGTATTATACTGAACTCTGCTCCAAAAAAAAAAAAAAGAAAAAGAAAATAAATCCTGTGTTTTAATTAACATCTTTTCCAGCTACCACCTGTAGTACTTCAGAGACCTACTTGTTGCAGTGACTCCTTAGTGCCTGCTTGTCTCTGTATCTCAGTAGTTCCAGTCTCCAGTTTCTTTTTCGATGAAACAGGCCCCATCTCCTGGTCATGCCAGTTCTTGCTGCAGTCTGTTTAGAAGTGATTGACTGTTTCCACTGATTGCTCTGCTCTGGTATACATTTTAAAGAATGTCCTCATCCCCTAGGCTTTCCCAGTTAGGTACAGGAAAACATGAAGCAGTTTTCTTATGACTTGGACCATGCCCAAAGTCTTACTGGAAGATTGAGAGGCTTTTTTTTCTGATACAAGTTTTCCCTCCTGTGTACTGACACAAATAGTTATGCACTAATCCATGTTTTCTTACAATTTCACTGATAAGTCACAATTAATAAGAACTATTATTTAAGTACGGTAATTGATTAATTTAGTATCGTAAATTGAAACTTTATTGTAATTCTGGGTTTGTGAATACTTAATGATAGGAAAAGATTGCTATGTTGCTGTTGTGTCAAGGTCAGTGTTTTGACATGATTTTTGTTGTTTGACCAAAACGTTAGTTCATGATACCTAAGAATCTTTTTGATGCTATGTTGATTAATGTTGCACATTTTCATTTTCACTTTATGCAAAGTAAAGTGTTCTATTTATTCTCATTGTTGCAATTAAACATTGCTTTTCGCAATATACCGTCTAATTGAAAAAAAGATAAATTATTTTAAAATTTATTTCATAAACATTTTAAATTTTTTAACAGATTCAGATAACAGCAATGAAGAAGATGGTCCTTCAGGAGCTGACTTTTGGAAAGGCCCTCTACGAGAAGCAGATAAAAAATCACGGTTAGTTCGGTGTAGTGGACTAGTAGCTACTGAAATGTACAGTGTCCATTCAGAACTTCAAAGGCAGAGTTTTCCCAAGTGTTTCAATGAGTATTTGGAACTATTGGAAAAGCTTATGTCAAATCTTTTTCCATGTAGTGAACCTAAAAATGTGTTTTTAAAGAGGAGACATACACAGCTCTTGGGGAAAACCTTTGTTAAACCACTACCATACCACTGCTGCCTTACCCCCTAGTATATCATTAATTACCCTAGCAGTAAGTCCTAACAGTCAGCTCACACAGGGAGATGTGAAGGGTATTGGAATGTAGTGAATAAGTCAAAATTATCTACACCTTCTACAATTCTAATGAAAAGTTTGCTAAAACTTTTCCATACAAAGATTGTCTCCTAGGTACAAATCCAAATCAGAACTGTCTGACTTTTATTTTTTGTTGTTGTTACAGGGAAGAGGAGTTTGATGAGTATTTTCAAGACTTATTTCTCTAAAACTTGCAATTGATGTTGGCTGATTTTCTTCATGAGTTGTCCAAATGGAAGTCTGGAAATCCAGTCATAATTTTCCAGAGATCTCTATCTGCCAGCATACCTTTTCTACAGTCACTCATATGGACTATTTGGGTAGATTGTTTTTGTAGAAGGCTTCAAATCTAAAAACTTTGTTTCTTGTAGTAGGCTGCATACTCTTGAAACAAGAGAAATCATTTTTTCAGTTCAGTGCAAAAGATATATGGCACCCAAACTTAAACAAACAGGAATATAGTTTATTGACATTACAACATGGAAGTTCACTGCTTTTATTTTATCCCAAACTTCAGTTATTGCCAAAATTTTTTAAAGGAGTATTTTGCGAGATTCTGTGAGTAGTTTAAAGCCATACACTTTATTATATTTATATTTTTAATTTATTAAACAAGAATTAATAGCCTTAAATTTATTGGTCACATAGACTTTAATATTTGGGTATAAGTCTCTGTAAGCTATTGGAGAAGTTCCAATTTTGTCAAATATGTATTCTACATGAATTAAGTAAACCATATCCAAAATATCTGCTTCTTTAAAAAGTTCAGTTTATTGTGACTTTCTTTCAAATTTTACTGTAATGTGATGTGTCTTATAAAAATTTGGTTGGTTGGTGAAATTTTTAATGTAAAAAATAACATGTGGCTTTCTACTGGAGATGTACGTGACCTTCATGTTAGCTGTGGCTTCTGATCTCCTTTCCGTTGATTGAACTCTAATCCTTCTTTCACGTGTAATCCTAAATTTACAAATAAAGCATGTATGTTGCTTGAGAAACTTACTGGCTTCATCTTCTTCAACTTGCACACATCTTTAAACATTCATTCAGTCATGTTCCCAAAGAAACAGTCTGCACATGAATAGGAACCATGCCTATATTTTTTCTGTCTGGTGAAAACTACTTTGGATATGAAGGTCAAACTTCTTTTAATTAAGTTTTCATGTTAATCTGAGGAAAGTTAATGTTGTATAAAATATATTTTTGATAGGTACTTCTCACTGTCAATATATTTATAGCAAGTATTTCTAGTAAGTATTTGATGTGGAAAATGTAACAGCAGACATGGTTGTGTATTTATGAACATTTTACATGCACTCATATGAATAAGTTGAGAACTCTATTTACAAGTATTACTTAACATAATTACATTTTAAACAGTTTGTACTTACATAATAGATGACAGTACAAGGACATATTTAGGGCGTCCTTGAGTAAGAAATAAATGTATCCTTGCATGAAGGCTTCTTTAGGTAAGAAGGTGGATTTAAAGGTTAATTCTCTGTCATCTTGCAAGCTTGGCTGAGAGTCAAATCCAATCTGCAGCAATCTGCTTAAACGTGTGCAACTTGCCCAAAGGGGCTTTTGTCGAATGCGTTGCTATATTTGTTGCTTCGAATATTGTATATTAAGTATGTGTTCTGGATAACTACCTTCTCTTTGGGTCTTTAAAATACAGTTACAAAAAGTTACACTATACATATTAAATACATAATTTAATACAGTTTGAATAAAATTACATTATCAAACAACCTTGAAATAGTTTTCTTTAGCAGCTGCATTTAATACAGAAAATAACACGATACCCAGTTTTATGTCATTACTGTTTGCATAAAATATTTGGCCCATTTATAAGTCAGTGTTGTAAGTGTTTGGAGTTTTTTTGTGGATTCCTTTAATTTTGAGTGATAAATGTACACAGTATATCTATTCACAGCAAGGTTTATATAGAGCAAATTGCTCATTCTCCCTTCCATGTGGATGTGGAGAGTCCTTCAGAGGAAAAAAAGTGTGGGTCTGCTTTATTTAAAGGGCAAGGAAAAGTGTCAGGATTGAGTCTGCATGTTGAACTTATTGCAGGAGTTGCATTTGACATCCATCTCCTTAGATTTGAAACTGGTTCCAATGAATACTGAGACCTGTGCATAACATGCTGGCGATTTGCCTTCCTCCATCCACAGGAGGAGCTGGCTTCCCGAGTGGAAGGTGTGGAGTGGACTGTTGTTCCGAAGCTTTTGGGAGGGAGGTCAGTGTTTATGAGGAGCTCATTTCTGTGCAGTCTGCCTTCTTGGTTGTAGAAAGAGAGGTAATGAGAATTTTGATGTGCTTGACTTTGGCTGTCCTCTCCCTCAGAAGATTAAATGGGTGCCAATTAATTAGGTTTTCAAATACTTTAATTTATTGCATTTTGAAAGAGATACATGGGGAGTATGTGAGCCTTTTAAAATGCCCTTGAATGCAGATCCTGCTGTAGACACGCTGGTGTAATTATCTTTAGTAAACTCTTACTTGTGTGTAAAGTATGATGTTTGTGGTCTGGCATTTTAGGTTTTTACAATAAAAGCTGGTCAGTCTAGGAACTGTGGGAGAGCCATTTGCATGTGATCAAAATGTGCCAATGCCCTACCATTTACAGATTTATCATTGGTAATTTTGGGAAAAATACAGTGTACCATGGGTCTGCCTTCTGTAGATAAGAGCTAGGGAATTGTGCTGTGCATTCCTAAAATGAAAGAGATGTTTTACTCTAGAACTTTATATAGTGTTGAGAATGAAGGAAAATGACAGAATTACAGATTAAAGAAATACACATAGTATAAAAATCTAAATATCCAAGTTGTGAGTATTGCGATTTTTGGTTTGAATTGTACCTGTTAGATTTCATTCAGTAATTTCATATAAGATCTGTCAAAAATATTTCTATTTTTTCTGGACAGTGTGTAGAAGTTACATATTTTAATAAAAATACTGTATATAAATTGAGTGACATGAAAAAATACCTAGAGCACACAGTTAACTTATTTTGCACCATTATTATTTTCAGTTTTTAATTGTAACCATTTTTAAAATCCATTAAAAATTATTTCCAACAAATGGCAAGTGTTTAAGAGGATTGTTAAGAGATTGCTCTATACTATTCTATGCAAAGCAGAAATCCACTGGGGCTCATTGAAGTTCTTTCTAGATGTCTTTTCTGTAGCAGGAGCAGTGTCTGAGACAAAGAATTACAAAACTACACATGTTTTGGATTTTCCTTCCTCTCCTCCTCCGCCACCTCCAGCAGCACTTTCTGTTAAAAAACAAGGAAGGAAAGTAAAATGAGTTTTTTCTGTTAATTTTAGCTGCTCTAATTCCTTGTTATAGATGTGCTGCTTTTATTTTATGCATATTATGTGTGTTTGACCTTCTTAAATTTCACTGCTTGTCTGGGATATTGGAATAAGAAACAATGACACGTTATATATACATATGTGTATATAGTGTAGGAGTTGATACCAACATTTTTCAAGGGACCAAACACACACTGAACCACTCTTACTGGAAAGTTTCAGTATTTAAATATATATGACTCTGTCCCACACATACAAAACTGAGGTATGCAAGCCATGCAAAAGAAAGAAACTCTTGAATTAATATAATCTGTGAATCTATTTTTGAAGCAGATGACACAAAAAACTTTAATTTGACCTAATTGCATAAACCTTTTTCCAACCCTGCATGAATCCCTTTGTAATTACCGATTAAGAGAGAGACACTTTTCATGTTTTTATTTATAGCTCCTGATTCTGTTACTCTCTCTCAAATGATTCCACAGATGTTCATTGGTCATAGTTAAGATTCTTTCAATGTAATAAATTGCGTTTCCAGATTCACTTAAGGTAAGATACCAATATTAGAATTAAAACTTACATTTGAAAGCTGTGGATCACCATGTTACTAGGTCATTTTCGACCCTTTCCACCTGCATTGAAACATGTCACACAATCAGTGTCCTACCCTCTGTAATTTGTGGATATAATCAACACTATGTTACTAACTATGTATTTGATTTTCCCAGTTTAATACTGTGTTTTGCTTTACTTCAGTTCTGAACTTTCCACTGTAGTGGTTCAGCAAACATGTTTATTTTGTTTTGTGTCTACTGAGTGGCTAAGAATAGCCAGGTCAGCGTGTTCTAGAGAAACCACCATGGTTCAGCATGTATCAAATCCTTGTTTGTATGAACTGATTTAACCAACCCATGTATTTACATGGCCTTGATTTGACAGTGTCAGATCTGTTCTTCACAAATGTCCATGGCCTCATTCCAGTGTGTGTTTGAAAAGATGCAGAATAATTCCGTTTTGTTTTGTGATGCCAATTATTATATGCAAAGGCCAGATCCTTAGCTCCTGCAAATCAGTCTGTCTGTGCTTGCCTGTGTAAGGTGGTTCCTTGTGGGAAAATATTTCTTAAGTCAATGACTTAAGTGATTCCAAAATACCAATGATGTAAGATGGTTCTAACTTCCAAGAGGGAGTAGAAATACCTGATTCTTCCTAAACTGATTATTTGATTTTTATTTAAGAACCTTATGCTTAGGAGCATAGGATCTGACTTTTGTAACTATATTCTTTGCTGAGAAAGCAAATGTATAAGGAGGTTTGAAGATTTATAGGGAGGTCCCAGGTTTGGTTTTGTTTTGTTTTGCTGGTATTTCTGTGAAGTTAGATGCTTACATTTGCTAAGGAAAAAGGACTTTTTTCATACTGATTACCAGCTATTTCTCAGCAATAAATTAATCGTAAATAAACTATATGATTTTTTTAAAGTGTAATTGAAAATAAATTTGGGAGCAACTAGGAGGTTGGAATTTCTGTGAAAGTGTGTGTGAGTGGTACCACAGGGTGAGCGAGCCAAAATATTTGACTCATTTTATTAAACTCTTTCCAAAATCTGCTTTGATTAAATCATGTAACTTACAGTACTTCTTTAACCACTTCACAACAACTTTTTGATTTTTTTAAGTTATTTTAACCTAGTACCAATTTTGTAGGAGCCAATAACTAGTTCCACTTCACACACTGACAGTAATGATGTGTGGCCTTGAGTAGCCTCTTTTGTGTGAAATGTGAAGAATACTCACCTATTTCCCACAGGTACTGATTAACAAATAAGTTATTCTGTACTGCTTTATGTTTTAAAGATGTGTGAAACACAGACCGAGTAAACTAACTTTTCTTCTTCAGACTAGCTGACAATATATCACTGTTTTAATCACACGTAGTATTGTTTTAATCTTTGAACCTTTTCAGTCATCTCAGTTGATTGGCAGAGCTGTAGACCTGCTGCTCCACATGCAATACAAAGAATAAAACTGACTCATTTCACTCTTGCACTCGAATGATAGGGTCTCAGTTTCTATAAAATCAAATTCTCTTCTAGGTAATACAATGCAGAACCATGCTTTCAGTTTTAGGACTTGGTCTGTCTTTGGAAGATTAATGTTAAATTTGTTATAAGACAGTGTGTATTTCAGCTAAGAAACTGGTGGTTGGGAACTAGAGCCAAAAGCTTTATCTCAAACTTGAAAGAGAAGAGGGAATTGGCACTGTTTTTTATGTTCCAAATGCATAGCTTCTGTTCCATATGTTTTTCATTTTCACCTTAAAACAAAGCACCTGAATACATTTGGCGTTGATGCCACACAGACTTTTGATACATCTCTTGTATTTCAGAGAAGCAAGTGTTTAATGACGTTCAATTTTAAGTCTTTAGACAAAAGAAATGTTGCATTCCCTTCACTTTGTGATGGTCATATTTTATATAATTCTGCAGTTCAGAAAATAAGGTCAGTGTACTGGATTTTTGTCATCTTTAAAGGTTACTCCTCTTCCAAGTAAAGATAAAACTACTTTGGCTAATTCAGAACTTGCATACCATTAGTATGAAGTTTAATATTGGACAAGTGCAATGCATGTGTGAATTTGAGAGGGAGAGAATATGTTGACTGCCTTACAAATATATGTAAATGTAAAGCTAAGAAGTTACTTAACCTTTTTGGGCAGCTTCTTCTTCCTTTTTCTTTTGTTCCTCAATAGCTTTCATCTTCTCTTCATATTCGTCAGCTCGTGTTTTCCATTCAACCCTGTTGTTTTGAAGACCATCAAACATAGGTGTAATTTCCTTGTGAAACCTTGAGAATTCCTGTGCAAGAAATTGAAATTAGCAAATTAGAAATTTGTAAGCACTGATGAATTTTTTAGACTGAAATTGTGGAAACACTTCTGAGAAAACATTTTCTATTACCTCTAATTCTCAGGCATATTATTGGAAATACAATGTTGGCATAATAATGCCCTATGTGCACATAGTCTGTTAGGAAAATATCAGAATTATATGATGCATATTTTAATATCATTCCTAATCCTACATATAATAGTCTGACTCATATAATGCAACTATAACTATGATGCATTATGTGTGATTATCAGTATCAGGATACAATAAAACAATCTATTATCCTGTAGTATGTTCCAAGCAGATGAGGATATTTCTGAAGATGTTAAAAAATCGTGTCACTTTTTTTGCATTACATTTTTGGATAATATTAAAAACTAGACAGGGATTAAGAATGTTGACACTTCAGTGCCTTAAAGAATAAACAGCATGTCTGCATACCCCAAATACTGCATATATCCTATTCCCTTTGCTGTGCCATCAACTGCTTTCTGTAACCATCTGTGTTGCTTGTTTATATTAAATGGGACTGTAAAGAATCAAGCTGGACTTTGTAACTCTGTCTTTCAAGGCAATAGCAAAACTGCAACACCCTTAAGTTTCACTGGGATCTTCCTTTTTAATGAATTTGCTTCACATCTCTTGAATTTGCTCGGTGGGAACAATTCTTTGATGTAACAAAATACTGAAAAATAGTGGTGGTTGTGATAGTTGTTCACCCTGTGACCAAGAGTCCTGCTGCTGTTTAGAATGTTTTACTGCAACATCTTGTCACTAACTGTGCCATCAGAACTGCTGAACAGGAAAACAAAACCAGTTATTCTTACCTTGTACACAAATGTACACACAAAATCTATGAAGCCAACTTGGAGCTTAGGTAGTTCATCTCCTTTGTTTCTGTCCATCATAGGCTAGAACAGAAGAGCAGTAACTTAGAATATGTAGATATCATGCTTTTTTGGTATAGTGATCTCAAAAGCATCATGGTGCATTATTTATTCAATGTTTTAATAACAGTTAATATTGCTTAATACAGTTAAATTATTTAGTACTTACAATAGGTTGTTGCTGTAGCACAGTTCGTTCCAGGTCACCTTGCTCCCAGAATTCATTTGCAACCATGAGGGCAACCTGAATAGGCACAATTCAGTGGAATTGTCAGCAAAAAGTAGTAAATTTAAATAAATAAAACAAGGCTTTCCAGAAAACATGAAAAAACCTACAGACATTGTCTGCTGTACTTAAGGCCTTTTCCAGCAAATTACCAATACCAATATTCTGATGTTTTCTCAGTAAATAACAGATTATTGCCAACAGGAGCAAGGCAATATTAGCAACATAACAGTCTTGTAATACCTGTTATGTGTGTAACTTAGAAGAACAAGCATTTGCAGTTGTATTTTAATTCTGCTTTGTTAAAACATATTCCTGTAAGGCTGAGTGATGAGCTTCAGCAAGATGGTCAATAAATGCTGGAGTACTTGAAATACTTATGTACCACACTGTATTACAGAATTTTAGTGTGTTTAAGCTACTTTGCAATGCCACCAAGATCTACAGAATAGACACAATTCAAACCATACTATTGTTAAATCTGTGCCCTAAAAATAGCTGGAAAGTAGCTAACGTCTAGCACAGAAATAATGCAGTGATATTTAAGGGTAGCTAGAACAGCTGCCAGAATCAGCAGTGCCAGTTTTAGTGGAAGGACAAGTAGAGAAGGGTTGACAACTGTAGAATGGTTGAGCCATCATGGAACATCAGACTGACAGAAAGGTGGAGGTTCTTTTCTGGAAGCAACAGGTACTTAAATATGTATCAAGTGATGATAAGTTAATTTTTTGTTAATTGATCATGTACCAAATGGGCAGTAAAACAGAGAGTAAATACAGTACTGTCTATTTCAAAAGCACCTACCTTACTCTGCACTTCCCAGGGCTTGGTTATTGCAGACAGGTCGCATCCAGTCATCATCATAGCCCTTTAAAAACAAAAACCAAAACAAGACTATGGTTTTGGGGATCAAGAGGATGGTGCCAGACTCTTTTCAGTGGTGCCCAACAACAGGGCGAGGAGCAATGGCCATAACCTAAATGAGAAGTTCCACCTCAACATGAGGAAGAACAAATCTACATTGAGGGTAGCAGAGCACTGGAACAGAATACCCAGGGACACTGTGGAGTCTCCACCTGGACACATTCCAAACTCACCTGGACCAGTTCCTGTGTAACCTGCTCTAGGTGACCCTGCCTTGGGAGGGGGGTTGGACTGGATGATCTCCAGAGGTCCCTTCCAACTGTAACTATCCTGTGCTAGGATGATTATAAAAAAAACAAAGTCTAGATTTTAGGGGATTTAAATACCTAAAATGCCAAATGGGTTAACATTTTGCACATTTAAAGAAGATTGTAGGCATCTGTTTCCAAATTAAAATCATGGTTATGCTCATCATTGGACAGTAACACTAAGTCCAAATTTCCCTGTTCAGGTGCCCAAATTCTTCTAAAATATAGTCCTAGATAACTGATTGAATAAGGAGTAAAATATTAACCACCTACATGATGACTTCTTTCTTCGTCGGGTCAATAGATATATACTTAATTGCCTGCTCTTCTGTTTCCATTTTTTCAATTGCATCCACAATCTTTTGAAACATAGTTCTTTTCCTGTTAAAACATACCAATAAAGCATAGATTATCGAATGCAAGTTCCTGCATTAAAAATTAAATAGAAAACCATATTTATGATATTTGTGCTTTTCCAAAGAATCCTAGTCATAGTAGCATCAAAGTAACATTTTCCTGCTGTCGAATGCAAACTTTTCAGTTTATTTATAGACTAGACATTTATATTTTGCTATATACACCTGACATGTGAAGTAATTTGTCATAGTTCCTGACAAAGAAACAAATAACCAATTTCCTACCTCTTCAGATTAAACTCTTTGGAGTTACATTCTCATTTTTTAGCATTACATGTTTGTTACTTCCTGTAACATACTGAATTGGGAAAAGTGAAGCAAATACTAATAAATGCTCTTCCACTCCCTCCCATCAAAAATCCTAAGAATTACTAAGACCTGACTGAGAAGAACTTTCAAAAACATAAGCCTGTATTGCTATTGCTTCACAAATCTTCTAGTTTGTGATTAGAATGAATGAAATAATGGAATTACTGTTCTCTAAATCTTAGTAACTGCTGTTGAACACCTTACTGAAATTTTACCTCTTTTCTGACTTTAAATTGTCCCAGTCATAAAACAAAAGTCTCCACATATCTTTAAGGAAGGTAGCCATTATAAAAGCACATTAATTCACTAACTTAGGAACAGAATTGATGGTTTGATATTTGGAGTCTTTGTCATATTTAGCACTGGGATCAGTTGATGTCTGCTGGGTTTTTTTTTAATTTTCAGCATGCTCCTGTTTAGTGTATTTATTGTATGGCATGCTAAGTATCACATATGCACACAACCTTACGGTTAGGCTATTGAATCCACACTTCTGGAATATAGTGCTTGCTGTAACTAAAAGTATATTGGAATGACCTACTAAATGTATACTAAATATTATATACATTCATGCATTCTCTAGTTTGAAAGCTTATAATTGAACTAAGAATGCCTTGGTTTTTACAAGAATTAGACTCAATGACAGTGTTAAATAAAGGTCTGTTCTCTGTATATAAACATCTTTGTTTGCTGCATATAAACAACAAAAAAACTACAGTTATACATTCTATAGGATTGATTTTTTTCAGTAGGAAGTTATACAGAATTTAGTACTTACTTGAAATACAAAGCCAAGTCAGTTGCTATTATTGCAACTTCAAATAAGTGTAGAACGGTTTCATACTGGCGCTTATTTAGGTTCTGGAAGATGTTTAAACTCTGCAAGGGGGAAAGTTTATGGTTTCAATTCCTTTTATAACACTGTCTTTGGTTTGTACTATACAGATTGTTTCACAGAATAGGGTAACAAAATCGGCCAACTACAGTCCTTAAATTAAAATTATGATACAAATTAAAAGTTCACATTCCATAAACCTAATTTTCCTGACTTTTTAGAGCTTCCCAGTTCCCCTTTTTTTCCTGTTAAACTGGGTTGGCACAATTGCCTGCAGCAGTGTATGGGACCTCCCATGCTAAGTGCAATGTTCTTTTCTCCAGGCAAAGGGAATGAGACCATCCCACAGCATTTTTCTGAGTGTCCTGGGTTTATTTCCTCCCTTAACAGACCCAAGGCCCGTGTGAGCAGGGCACAGCGATGCTGCTGGTGAGAGCCCCCGGAGGTCCTGCCAACCGCTCTGCCCAAGAGCCGGATCAATCCCTGGCATCTCACATTCCAACAAGTACATGGCCATCAATGAAGGGAAAGGTGTTTCTTTGTTTTCATATCATCAACCTTCTGTGTTTTTTATTAACACAGTGCTACTGCTTAGCGTAAGGATTTATTCCGTGGCCTCATGAGGTCAGGCAATAGCATCACCGCAGGGATTTTAGAAGTGGAAAATGAGGGTGAAGTGGGTGCCTGCCCTGCTGCCGCAAACAAGGGGTGGAAGGGGTGCATGTGTGCATGTCCTGCTGTTAAATCACCCTAATAAATAAATACATAGCGAAGAGTGCAAACAGCGGCCTTGGCTGGAGGCGGCCCGGAGCGCGGCGCGGCTGAGGGCAGGGCGGCCGGGGCGCGCTGCCGGAGCGGGGCCCTGAGGGGCAGCCGAGCCTGCGGCTGCCGGGGGAGCGTCACCCGGCTGACGGGAAGGGCAGCTGGGGACTGGGGAGAGCTGTGTCGTGCAGGAACATGGATAATGGGAGCTACAGCAGAGCCTGCCATGCCCCCGCCCTGTTTAGCAAGGCAAGGTGCGGGGCGGGTCTGGCCTGAGGGCCCGGAGCCCTCCAGGGACAGCTCCATTCCTTGGTTCCTCAGCTGCCAGAGCCTGCAGCTGAATTCAGACCTCATGAACCACGTACAGCGGTTTAATGACACGATTTTGCGTGTCTGTATTGTAATTTCTGCTTTGGTTTCAACATTAGCAAACGGAAAAAACCTGAGAAGCGTGAGTGAGGACCAGAGGAGAAGCTTTTCTATCTGAAGTGAGTCTGTTCCAGGCAGAATCACTGATGTTTCTCTAAAAGTTGAAAGTGCTTAAGAATTTGTCTTAAACTTCTGAATTTTAGCATTTATTAATCTGGGCCTATGGACGGAATGAGACCCAGTGAAATCTGGAACATTGTTTCTTAATTGGACCTTTAGTGCTGATTGGTGTGAGCAGGGCCATGACTTACCTCATCTTGCAGCAGGGTTTTACTGTACTCTAGGTGATGCCTTTCTAAAATGGAAGAGCCATGAAGTTTAGCCAGGGGAGCAGCTGACCTGTTGAAAAATAACCAATTCTTTAGAATAGAATATATATATAATTTGAAGGAAATAGTTTTTATTCAGGTTTCATATTTTTAGGATTAAAATGTTTCTGACCTGCATGTTCAATAATTTGATCTGTATACATTAACCATTGGTTTGATAGTTTGATCTGTGTACATTAACCATTGGTTTGATAGTTTAATTTGTATACATTAACCATTGGTTTGATAGTTTGATCTGTATACATTAGCTATTGGTATAATGCAGAGAAAAAACTCCAGCTTGCTTCCCTTCATTTTTGTGACTGAGTAATGATGGAGCTTGGAGAGCCCTGGGTGTTCAGTGCCCACTAAAGTCAAAGTCATTTTTAGATTCCTCAAAATTCAAAAACTGTAGTATTTCAAATATGCCTCCATTTTGTCTTGCATATCCAGTTTTGCTGTTTGTTTAATCTATGCCCCTTACTGTGTACCTTAAAAGTCGCTTTTATCCATCTTCTGGTGTTTATTCTGTGGCATGGCTTTTGAATTCTTGTATATCTGTAATGACTGGGCCATGTACCTTGGGATTCTAGTTAAGTGTAAGTTAATCTAAAATAACAGTATAATGGAGTTTAATTCCTCTAATGACCTTGGGCTACTTCATTCCCCCAAAATTGCCATTTTATGGACATCACAAGTCCTGACAGCTCAGGTTTGTTGAGTTTTACAGTTTTGTTGAACATTTCCCTGACATTGGACTAGGCTTCAAGCAGAGGAAATTCTGCATTAGATTATGATTGTGGGATGAAGGGAGAGGTACCCTACCTACATGGGTTCCAGGTAGTCCTGCATGTTTGGAAGAGTATTTTCCTCCTTTTTTCCCTTTGCTAATGGCTCTGTTTCCCAGATAACCCGAGGGGGATTGCTACATGTACCCGTACTTTCTGATGTGATTAGGATGGTTGTGGTGAGGCCTGATAAGTTTTATAAATAGCTTTGCTGCATATGACCTCATGTAGACAGCTTTCAGCTAGGGAAGACCACAGTAGGAAGATTTAAACCTCCCTTAGACTTTGGATGAGAGGCAGTCTGTTGAATAAGAATCAGCATCTGTCATTCTCTTTCCTACGTCACCTGGAGAATCCCTGGGAATAATCAGAAAATCCCCTTGCGTCACTGCTCTAGCACGCAGGTTGAAATGCCTCTCCTGTGAGGAGAGTATTCAGGGTCAGAGGGGTAGGATCAATCACTCTGGAGATACAGTTGGTGGGAAGTCAGATAATTATATCCTTGTGGTACACATGACATTCTGAGAAACCCATGTTCTCTGGTTAGCACATGGAAAGAAGCCCTCACAGATCACATAAAAGGCTAAATGGTGGGTTGTTCATTCTTCAGGAGGAGAGGGGTCTCACCATGATATATAATGTTGTAATACAAAGGTAAATTTAAAGGAATTAATGTTGTTTCATAATAAAAAGGGTAAAAATCACAAAGAAATCCTTTAGAATATTTTCTCAGAATACGTTAGAGCATGAATTGCAGAGCTTTAACCTCATGATGTGTAACTTCTGGGCATGTGGACCTAGTGGAGTTCTACCAAACTCAGGCTTGTTAGCTCAGTTTCCTGTACAACATGAGGAGATTACACCTCAGGAAAGGACCTACATTAGTTAGGAAACTGAGAGTGGGAAGGAGCAACTGAACTAGTCACATTAGACAGTGGAAAACAGAGAAAAAAATTCTGTCTCCCTCCCTGGCCCTTGCCTATGTCACATCGTGAATCCCTCTCCAGAAATGTGCTTATGCCCTGTCTTGAAAAAGTAATCCAGTTAAGGATTTTAATTTACTTTACTCATTTCTTTGTGGCCTCATGTGCATGAAGCTCTGTCTGCTATAATCCAAGCATTGCTAGCGTTAAAAAAAGCTGGAATCTTAAAAATAGATTGCAGCTTCAGGAGTTCCTTCTAAGATTCTGCCTTTGCATTTTGTATTTGTGTTTCAGCTGCCTAAAGTGCTCTGGGGCAGAAATCTTCTGTAGCATAATTATTTATTCATGCTAGATGAAAATGGAATATATACCTTATAATTTTGCACGTTTTGAATTTTCTGTTTGTTTTCCTTTAAAAGTAGTACATTTCTATGTATTTGATCATTTATACTTACTTCATTTGATACAAGTTATTGGTCCCTCTGTGATCAATGTCATGGCAGAAAGCAGCAGCAACCATGGCAAAGGCTTCTAGATCAGTATAGTATTTCTTAATTTTGCCTGTCTGTAAAAGAAAACAGATAACTCTGAGTGTGTGTCTTCCTGAATTTTCCATCTGGAATTGAAAGAAAACTGAATAATGAATGTGAGGTTAATATCAGTGACATTACCATCAGCAGAGTAAACATTGTTTGTCCCACATTGAATCCATGTCTCCAGTTATGGTAAGTGATATCTCGATAACCCTTCCTGACTGTGTACATCCATCTCGTAAGGACCTATTAGGGACAAAGTGATTAAGACTGCTGTTAATTGAAACAAAACAATGGAATTCCCATTAAATTACTGGAATACACTATGAAATTACTTAATTGTGCAAGTTCTTTGAAAACATATGTTTTTGATTGATTGAAACATGGAAACAGCAAATTTTTCTTACATAAATGCATGTGGATTTAATTTCTTATTTGGCTCACACAATTCAGGTGAATGTTTCATTAAGAATAGAAGGTTGTTAACCATACCACTAGTATTTTAGTATTGCCTACTTCTAGATTAAAGTATGTAAAACCAACAATTTTTCTTCTATTAAAAAATAAATATAAACAAGGAAAAATAAACCAGACCTCAGCTGGGACCTTGAACTTTTCAACAACATTTATCTCAAAGAACAGTCGTATTCCACAAGTTATCAGACCATGCTCTGTAACAGGGAAGTCACTGAAGCGGAATTCATACAGTTCTAAATCTTTTGGATCAGGTAGTTCTTCCTTCTGTTACGAAAAATAAAAAACAAGTGTTTTTCTGGCAAGAAAACACTTGGAAAATACTTTAAATTTTCTTCAGTAGAAATATTGCTCAAGGACAATATGCTTACTATATCTTCAAAGGTCTCAGGTATCATTATGAACTAATGTTTATTAAATTATGAAATACCATCGTGATACAGCTGGCTTTCTTCTCAGTGAATAGATAAAAGCCTTGGGCAATTCCTACTCTGAATTCCAAGACAGAGTGTTGTGACCATCTCAACATTTCCTTAGTTTAGAAATCTTGCACCTTGGAATTTCTCTTTCCTAGTATAAAATCCTATGATTCTCCCACTTTTAGCCTGATCTCAAGGCTACATTCATCTTTTTCACAACCAGATTAAATTACCTCTTTTGTATTTGTGATATAGATTCACATTGAATAGCCTAACTGGTAATAGTGCTATTAGTGAACGGTTCTATAACATTCTTCATCTGTCCCAAAGCTTAGGGAGAGCAGTATTATACTTTAAAGAGTGTGCTTCAATCCAAACAAGAACTAACTCAAGGAAGTCTGATGCAACACAAAAAATAGCTTATATTATCCAATTACTCCCTTCCTCCATAGCAGGCTATAAATGATCTTCACTTTATGGAGAAAGAAAAAAGACAACTGAATGTATGCATATATTTCAACAAATAAGGCTGATCATCCATTTCCTTCTCCCTGGGTTTTTCCTTTGTATCTACGCAGATCTGAGATCAAGGACAAAGAAACCTAGACCAGTGGTGTTTTAAGACCCATTACTTTGTGAATCATCAGATCTAGAAACACTTGCTTTATCCTATTAGTTATCTGGGATTCCAGGTCTTGTAATAGGATAAAGCACTTGCATGTAGCCTTGGCAGTGCAGAAGATATTAGACCTTTGAATCTGTGATTCCACAACGTTGAAAGAACAAATTGCTTTTTGTAGATGTAAAAACTCATACCAGTATTATGTTTTTTAATTTGGAGTCTTTGCCAGAATAAGCATATTTTGCTCTATCCATAGAGAAATTTTATAATGTCTATCTATTATTTTTTTAAGCTTTTAATGCAGCTAAATTAAATTGCCTTTAAAAGATAGGTGAAGCTGCACACTCTGTTGATGTTTCTTTATTTCACCACTTGAAGCTGTGTGAGCATCTGTTGTGTGGAAGCCAGTAAAACGTTAACACCAGTGCATTCCAGCATGCACATATACATAATGAAAAAGAGTTTCATGAGAGCTTTTCCCTATGGCTTTGTGAATGTTAGCAAATGTGGTGTAATAGGAGGAAATACATGAAGTGGTTGGTACTGGAAGTCAACAGATTTGTGTATATTTGACCTTTTTTCTTCAACCTAGCTCTGTTTTGATCTGTTAACAGTGGAATCAAAGTGGTTTTATTCAGCATTTTCATTCAGAGCCTATCTTTGAGGGTTTTCTCCAATAAAGTAGGCCAGTTCTTGTGTTCCAGAACTGCTGAAGTGCACTTAATGGGCAAAAATAGGATCTTTCTTCCAAAAAGACACTGCTTTTCTAGATTGAAATACTAAGACACCTAGAGGACTGTACAGTCTGGAAAAGAAAGTGACTCATTTTTGTTTTGGTAGTAGCAGAGTACTAGAGCAGAGAACTCATTGGATCAAATCTGTTTTGTCACTGTGGCGTCACAGATCACTGTCTTTAGACTTCTCTGCCTAAGGAAATGCAGGAAAATTAATCTGAAAGTAGGTTTGTTCCACTGGACACTCCTCCTTACATTCTCTTACTGAGAGTGAAAGTGGCAATATCCATAATATCCCCTCTTTTTTTATTTTCAGAATTAAATAAATTGAATTCATTTATAGATATAGCATTGTCCCTATGGATATTCAAAGAAATTTAATGCTTTAAATGTTAATTAATATAAAAATGTCTATATAACTCTGACTATCCAAGTCTGTTGATGCATATTTGGGACAGAATGTTTCCCTATAGGTAACAGTGGGGTCTGGACATAAAAGGACAGATGGGGCTGAGGATGTATTACTAAATCAACTCTATCTAGTCTATGGAACTGATAGCTAACATCAATTGTATTAATCAGGATTTCACTACACACAACTTCTGTGATGAGGACACATCACTATCTGATGTAAATACACTTTAATGACTTACCAAAATCCTGATGAGATCCTTTTGATCACATTCATCTAAACTTTTTGCATTTAATTTCTCTTTGTATTTCTAAAAATGAAAAAGAGCAAGAAAATTCAGGTTTTGTGTAGTACGTTTTCCATTTTAATTTTGTGGTTGTGGACAGAAACTTACCAGGATAGATTCAACTTCAGCAGGGGTGGCCTTTGTCTGGTACATAAGCATTTCCTGTGCAATGTCTTTCCTGTTTTCAAGTTTGTTCATTTTGTCATAAGTGTCCGTATTTAAAACAGACCACCCCAGGAACTGTGTGAGAGTCTGCAACAAAATCAAGTAAAGCAGAGATGATGCCATGACAACAGAATGAACCTGACAATTTGAACTCAGTTTATTAAAAGTCCCATTTCTGGTAGTGCCCTTTGAAAAGCAAGGCGCTACTCTACTTGTTAGAGGCCTTCATCTTCCCTCAGTCAGTTCTGTTACCACTCACTGCTTCTAATGATGTCAGCCTAGTAGTTAAGTAATTAATATTCCCATTTTATATACAGGACTTTGAGACTTATGAAGCTTAAGGCAGGTGGGCGGGCTTGGGTACACTGTAGCATGTTATCTTGCCTGAGCACATGTGATTATGGGTGCTCTGTGAACTCCCATGATCACAGGCTTGGTATCCATTGGCAAGCAGCACACCATGCCTGCTTACCCACTGCTACTTAGGAGATGCTGACCATCACTAAAAAGTCAAAGGATTAAAAGTAAAATTATATGCAACTCTTGTTCATTACTGGAATGTAAATGATCATTCAGAAATTTTTCACTTTTATACAGAGAACTAAAATCTCTGATTCTTAAGAAACTGCACTGTGAAGATGATAGACATTTGGCTAAATGTTAATATGGCCTATCTGAAATATTTTTTACATTTTAAAATGACTTCTTAGTGTAATATTTTTATTAACATTACATAATTCCTTAAACCCTCTAATCCTATTAAGCTTACTTCAATGATCTGTTCATCATACTCATCAAAAGGTTTTCCATCTTTCCTATTGTAAAACGTTGCAACTCCCACAATTTCTTCTTTTTTGTTGACAATAGGCAATGACAAGACATTTTTGACAACCCATCCAGATTCATCCACTGGTCCTTTCTGTAGGAAAGCCAAAAACCAGGAAATGTGTATTTCTTTGAAAGTAATAATACATAGTAATAATAGTAATAAGCAATGTAACAAGAAGATTTTGTTTGTGCATGACAATCAAATGAGAAATTGTTTATGTAATTAACTGTATAACCCATTAGTGGCAAGCACTAGCATATTTTTCTACAATATTATTAACATTACTGGATTTACCTGAAATGTGAAGTATTCGTCTGCTGGTGCATTCATCATGTTACAAATCTGCAGCGTAAAGAAAATGAATAATTTTTAAAATGGAATATAATGTGCATAATTTTTAAAAGGCATATTTTTTCTAAGTTAGCAATAGCGAGCATCCTAACTAGCTACAGAAAATAAAACTATTCCTCTTAAATTAGATGTGATTATTCTAATAGACCTCATTATGGAATGCTTGTAGCAAAGTCCCTCAGTGTCTCACAGTGCAAAATATAATGGTTAAGAAAATCTCTTCCCAGTTTAAAATGGCATGGGGGTTTCTAGAAAGAAATTATTGACTACTAAGGGCTCTATTAAAAATGTCATAGGGTTACTAATATCTGTCATACTTCTGACTTTGAATTACATATGTCTATGCAAGAAGATATAGAAAATAAAGAAAAATTTAAAACCTTGTATGTGATAATTTTCTTACTTTGACATTTTATTGTAATATTTAGAACACCTGGAAAGTGACATCAGACACACATTATTCCTCTGATATCACCACAATCCAAGGGGAATTATCCTGCTGTTTTCACCACTTGTGCTGGGGCCTTGTCTCCATCCACAATACTGATTCAAATGATCTCACTGGGAACAGAAGGCACTGGAAGTAACCTGGTATTTTTGTAGAGGATTTTGGCCATGGGGAGGTTTGGGGTTTTTTTTTTGTTCAATCATAACAATTACATGCTTTAAAATTCTAGTTTTGAGTTTTGCTATGCACTTACAAGACCGTTTTCAGCAACATATGTTGGCAATCCACTGATAAGACACCAGTGATCTGCTGGAGGTGACCTTTTGAGAGACAATTAAATTGATTTATTTCTACAATATAGACATGCTATTCTCTCCCAGAAATATATATCTACTATATATATATATATATATCTATATATATATATATCTATATATATCTGTACCTCTAATATATCTAATTACCACACATTCACAGGCTGCCAATGAATACTCACGGAATGACTTTGATTTCTTCTTGTCCATGTAAAAGATAGTCAATAATCTTATAAAAGTTGACTTCCTAAATAAAAAGATAAAAACATCTAGGTGACTTGTACAACTTCAAACTTAAGGTTCATAAAAAGAAAAATCAATATCCTCACTCGTCCATCAGGTGTCTTGGGGCCTTTGTAAGGCTCTGCCTCCCCCAGCCGGATTGGCCACTCGTCATAGAACTCCTGAGAAAATGATACACAGGGAAAAAGGAAAAAATAAATCAGTTCTGTGTTCATAGATAACATCACATCTGCGGATTAAAATTTGATTTTTATTTCTACATAATTTACTATGGTCATATTTCAGACAATATTAAGAAAACATTGTTAATTATATTCCAGACAAGGATTTTTTGCCAGTAAATTGAAGGCTAATCTTATCTCTAGATAGTTGTACAGCTTAATTGTTCTTTTAGCTGACAGATATTTCTAAAGCAATAATCAGACCTGCACCTCTATCCTTTCTCACACGGAATTATGAATATGAAAAATTATTTCAGAAATGGCCTTTATGTTTATCATGGTTATATCCTTTGCCATACTTCTATTTTGCATGTAATCTTTGTAACATTGTTAGATTTTATATAAATTATCCCAAAGAGTTAGAAAGCATGGTAACTTCGTGTCTTGGAGACTTCAAGGAGTTTTTAGCAAGTAGGAAAAATAGCTGTTACCTTCTCTTTAGTCATGTCCAGCAGACCAATGGAGTACCTTTCACAATTCAAATACATTCGAATAGTATACAGTGCTTTGTGAAACTGTCGTTCTATATCTGTTAGCTCTTCAAATACTTTGTTGGCAGACCACAAAAGCATCTATTTACAACAAAAGAGAAAGAGGGTAATGTTCAGAACAGCAAGAAAACATAAACATTTGAATCCTAGGCATTCCAGAATAAAATTATAAGGTGCATTAATGTCACCAAATTTAAAAAAAAAATAGATTGTATCCTAACTTTCATAAGCTTGCAAGAATATAAAATAGAGGGAATGGTAATTATTTCATACAAAAATGAAGTATTATCATAAAAAATACTTCTATACCTGGCTTCTTCGTGACTCAATATTGTAGAGATATGATGTATGATGATTTCTTAGGACCAAAGATATAAAGTTGAGGTATTTTTTAAATACCTAAAAATGACAAAGACCAAAAATAAGACAAAAGCATCAAGTTGAGAGAGTCACCCAAGCTACTTGTTGAACTAACAGCTGTATTATTGTGTGACATATTTTACCTCTTCATCCTCTTTTGAGAACTCAGGGGCATTTAATTTGTTGAGTGCCATCACAACACCAAGCACCTCTTTACCCTGTGTAATTGGAGTTGCCAACATATTGACTGTTTTATAACCAGTTTTTTTGTCCATAAAGTCAGAAAAATGGTTGTTCTGTAAGAAAAGGAAAAAAAAAATCAAAAGTTAAATGTACAACAATTACTTACCATGCCAAGAGCAAATGATCATTTCATTTGATAACTGATGTTTGCAATGCTGTGAGCACTGTTTCACAGTGCAATAGCAGTAAGTTTATACTTGAAAAAACCCCATTATCATTACTTAACTCAATCTTGCAGAGTTATATGTACAAGCTTAATGGAGACATTGGTTATGAAGATACCTTCTGAAACCAAGTTCTGTGCAGGTCTCCATTATTATGCTGAGGAATTTGAGGAATTAAAAGTAATAACATGACCTTGTGACTACCTGTGAATCTAATAAATATGACTTATGTGTAAGAGAGTTATTTTATAGCTCTGTTAATATTTATTATTATTTAATTGTTTCTGTAAATAAAATTCATTATACTGTGCCATCACACAATATTTAAAAGTACTACCTGTCCTGGCTAAAATTGCTTATGGCAGAGAAGTATCCCCAGCAGGTATTCATCTGGCTGAGCTGTTTCTTATTCCTTCCTGTCTGACACACTCCCATCCCTGCTGCTCCCAGCTTTACATGCTCTTTTGGTGAAATGAAAGATATAGGACCAGAGCTGCTTTTGTTGAGTATGTGATCCTGTGGGAATAAGGCCATGTGACAAATTAATGAGCCACAACTAACTGCTCCACCATTTTCATCCTTAAAACCAAATGCTGAGAGGCTTTAGGAAAAGCTATTATTTTAATTTTTTTATGCAAAAATTACTGGGAAGTTAGTTCATACTTCATGCAAAACTGTTTTATTTCCTCCTATCAAAAAGATTCCTGTTATTTTCTTGAAAGGCTTTAATGTTATCTTTTTTTTTTTAAAAGGGAAATCTCTTTCTCAAGGGTTGTACTCAAACTTCTTCAGAGAGATGAGCACTCAGCTCCTGGTATACAGTCAATGGTAGACCCTCCATGAATTTCCTTTAGCAGGCCTGGTTCTGATTTCTCAAGGTGATGAGCAGCTGATGCTAAATGAGGATGTCAAGAGGCAGGAACCTCCCCGGTAACCAGGGAAAGTCAGACCACATCGTAACACCTCGGATAGGAACAGCAGCTGGCCAAAGTGAGGCCAGTGGAGTCCTGTTTTGAAGACATTCACCCAGAATCAAGATACCCAAACTTTACCAGTCCCCTGCAAGGAGAAAATATTTGTGAACCCACTTATACTGCATGTCTATCACCAGAGCTGGCAAATATTACTGCTATTAATTATTTCATCAGCTTAGGCAGCTGAGATCTGCATGGTGCATCCCAAGGTGTCTTTCTTGTTGAAAGACAATGTTGCAGGATGCCACATAATGGAACTTCAGCTTTCATAGATTATACATAAAGCTACTTAAACAAAAACCCAAGCAAATAAGCATTTTCTAGATTGTAAAATCAAACATAACAATGCTTGGAAATGCCAGAACTAAAATTGTTTGTCTATTACTTAGATTTTTTCCTCCTAATTTCATTTTGCCCCTCTTCCCTTTAGCAGTTGTTTCTAGTCAATCACATACAACTCTTACAAGAAAGACAGAATTTTATTATGTCATCGAAATATTAGGGTTTGGGTTTTTTCCATCAGTTTTTCATAGTAATTAGGCAGTCTATTTTTTATGTTTGCATCTTGTATTTCCTTCTAGGGCTGCATTTCAGTGAAACAAATGTTTGGAAGTAACTCTTAAAGGTTGTGTCTATGTCCTGGGCTCTCTTACAGAGAATTGATTCTCTTAAGGACAACTTGTGTCATCCCCATAAATCTCATTCAATGTATCAGGTTGTACTTGCGTCCCTGGAAAGTGAAGCCGCTTTTGAATATATTGACCAGGTGAAAAAGGGGATGCTTTCTCTATTTCCAAAAAAACTTTCCCTGAGCTGTTGTCTGTTCTTCTCAGAGAAAGGTATCGGGGTATTTCATTTAAGAGACACCCAGAGAAAATGCCAGTCAATCTGTCTCTTCTGTGTAAGAATCAAATACTGTCCTGCAGCCTGCTAAACAAGTATGTTATTACATGGAAATATTCAGTTTTCTCTCAGATGTATTACCTACTGGCACAACCATTCTGGACTTGGGTGTGGTTTTGGGCTTCAGGTTTTGGGCTTCAGGTTTTGGGCTTCTGACTGTTATAGCCGTTGAAAATCCATTAAATCAGGCAGATAACTTGACCCTGTTGTGTAGTCTCTTTGCATCACTAAGAGTATCTGTCATCCTGGCGAGGCCCAAGTCCCTGGTTTTAGGATACTGTATTCTACTGTGAAGGAATAAAAACTTTCAGACACTCCTGGATTTCTGAATACTGAACAGGGACCTGTAGACACCAAATGAGTCGAATCAGCTGGACTTAGCTGCTGTGTCTTACTTTGTTTAATAACTCCAGAATGGAGGTA
Source organism: Pardalotus punctatus (assembly GCA_013400915.1). NCBI lineage: Eukaryota > Metazoa > Chordata > Aves > Passeriformes > Pardalotidae > Pardalotus > Pardalotus punctatus. The sequence goes on from VZTX01028410.1 coordinate 2,220,598, forward strand.
CAAACAGTGGTGATCAGAAGTGCTCAGATGAAGCACTTTGGTCATGCAATTTTTGCAGAGGATAGAAAAATTTTAATACAAGTCTCTGTTAACAAACAGAGAGTTCAGTATCCACAAGCCATCCTGTGCCTAGATAGTGCAAAGTAGAAAGATCAAAACACCTTGCAATGCATTGGTAGCATTCCCACAGCACATACAAAGACCCTGTCTCACGATTTGCATATACAAGCAAAAAATTGTTCTTAGATTTAGGCTTTTCATTACTGAATATTTTATACATAATTGCCAGGATTTTTGAAGCCTTTATTCTTAACAGAGTTTTAAAATATTTTCTCTTGGAAACACAAGCTCCTTTTTTTTCTAAAGAAAATCACTTTTCACAATATCTAAATAATCATGTTCATAGACAAATAAGCAAGAAATGTGGTCTGCATTACCAGAGCCAGAAAAACATCCTGGTGCTTCCATGACAATATGAATGTGGACTCTTAATCAGCTTGAGCCTGATCTTATGAATCAAACTATGTTTTAGAGCAATGTTTTGAACTTTCAGCTCTCAGTTAAATCACAAAATAGGCTTTAAAAGAGAAATGATAGAAAAGCAATCTGCTGCTAACTCCCTAACTGTAGTAAATTTGCAGGAATTTCCTAATAGCTCCATTGAAAGCTGAAGATACCAAGTATTTACTATACAATGATCAGTCCTTCAGATAGGTCCTAAGATATTCAACACATCCTGGATTTGCACTAGGACACCACCAGCACCTAGCTAGCACGACCAGCTAGCACAGCCCTTTGGGTAGAGAAATGTTTCCTAATATCCAGTCTAAACCTCTCCTGGCACAACTTGAGTCCATTTCCTGTTGTTCTATTACTTAGTTGGGAGAAGAGGCTGACCCCCACCTTTCAGGTCCATTTGTAGATGCTGATAAGGCTCCTCTGAGCTTCCTTTTCTCCAGGCTCAACACCCCCAGCTCCCTCAGCCTCTCTTCACAGGACTTGTGTTCCATATCCTTCTTCAGCTTTGTTGCCGTGCTCTGGAGATGCTCCAGCTCCTCAATATATTTCTTGTAGTGAGGGGCCCAGAACTGGACACAGAATTTGAGGTGTGGCCTCACCAATGCTCAGTACAGGGCAACAATCTCTGCCCTGGTCCTGCTGGCCACAATATTTCTGATCCAGGCCAGGATGCCCTTGGCCTTCTTGCCCACCTGGGCACTGCTGGCTCACGTTCAGCTGCTGTCAATCAGCACCCCCAAGCCCTTTTCTTCCCAGGCAGCTTTCCAGCCACTCCTCCCTGCAGTGCTGCCTGGGGTTGAAGTGACCCAATACAACAAGGGATAAGACTTAATCCTGCAGGTGAGATGATAGGGCCAAGACAGCAGATGCCTATTTGCCTTCTCCTCTTTCCCCTTATAAAGCACAGAGGAAGAAGGGGTTACTGTGACCCCTTGCAGTTTTGACTATTTTGCTCATATTTGGCAGGAGGTTCTGTGTTGGATGGATGAGCTCAGACTGCATGCATTTCTTTGCATTATCTCCACGTGTTTCTGGTTTTCTTTCTGGTAGTTCTGTAGTATTTTCTTCTCTTCCTGATATTTTGTTCTTCCACTGATTGTCTTGCACTGGCTCAGATTTTTCAAAAATTTAACCACTCAATAGGTGGTATTTATGTGCTAGATTGCTTCGTCTTTTACTTCTGCTTAGCCCAATTTCAACTCACAAATTATTTTGTTTCATAATGATATAATTGAGTATGAATAGATAATAAAAAGCACCTACCATCATCTACAAAAATGACATCAATCTGATTCAGAATCAAACCCAATTAGCTAAATGGGTTGGCCCTTTCTTAGGCCACACTCAAAAAATTATGTATTGCCAGGGATTTAAATTTCATTTTGAGATGTAACTTATTAGCATTGCAGAACAAATTGACTTTGTTATTGTCAACATCACTAGAGTTCTGGAACTGAATCAGGGAGAAATTAATATATATTTAACAGCACTTGGGGGTTGTACTTTTCAGTTATGTCACTGAAATGCCTGCTTGTTATTTGCCATATGTAGTGGCTATTTTGCAGCTGCTTGAAATTGGATTTGTATTATAGATTTTAAGTATTTTTTCACATAAAGCAAGAAAATCAGATAAAAAGGAGCTTTTAATCTTAATTTTTAATATATTTTTTTTCTTCAATTTCTTCCTTAGAACAGTAAATCAAGGAAAGAATTGGTCAGGGTTTTCTTCTGGAAGGCACAATTAATAGAAATTTGTTCCTGTGTTAAAATATTTTCTGGTAAATTGACTGAATCTTTGCCTTTATAGAGGATTGGAACATGTTTCCACTTTTCCAGTTAATATTTATTCAGTATGGGTTTCCGACAGTCTGGTGTTTATTATCAAGCTAAGATAAAATGGAGGAGTAGACATTTAACATTTACAGTGCATATTCTTCCCATGTAAAGAGCTACATGGGACAAAGAACAGCTACAAACAGCCTGCAGTGTGGGGACCAGAACATTCATGTTAATCTGAAACTCCTGTCAATTTAGACAGGCCTGGAATTAAAGTCTCTCCCACCCTTGGGTTAAAGAGTAGAGCTGCTGTTCTGAAGCTGGATCAGCTTACAAAGGGATGATACAAATGCTTGCAACTGGAAGATGTGTTTACATTGGTTTGTGCCACAGGTGACCAGTGGTTAAATTAGGTGCCACAACAATCAGTCTTCTGTCTGCTTAATCTGAGTTGGAATTGCCCACCGTCTTGTTTCTTCACTTCACTGGGGCCTGTGAATTCCAGTGCAGGACCTCTAAAAATTGTTATTTCGTCATCAGAATATTTCAGTCCCTTTATAAGATCTAATCCAAAAGCCATCACTTCTTTTGAAGCATTTTTTCACAATTTTTAGAATTTTATACTCAAATGAAACCAGGAATATTATTTCTTGAGTTTCCAATCCTCAATTAAATAATTGTCTTCAAATACCTCTGAATTGAAAAAAATAGTGCAACAATTTAAATAGATTATGGATTAAAGCAAATATATAAAGTCTTTATTATTGGTTCTTACAAGCTGAGAATGTGAGATTTTGGTACCCCAAAAAAGACATACTCCTTGCGGAACTATTTTTTAGTTCTTAGTTTTATTTGGAAATAATGCCTCAGAGAAAAATGTAAGGTAATTTTACTCTCCTTTATAACGTTGTCTGTATTATCAGTTACCACTTAAAGAATATTAATGGACAAATCAATTTTTTTGCAGCATATTATTTTACTTTGTAATATTTGAGGCACATACTGTGCTAGACCCTGTGAATAATGTGAGACAAATTGTTAGGGTAATGGTCCTGCCTGGCCTCCTGTTTCTCACAACTATTAAATCCTGGATTAAGGGCTATTAGCTCTCACAGTCAACAAGTCCATAATCTTGTGGGGTGGAGACTGTTCTGACTGCTAAGTTAATTATGGGCGGTCTGTATCTTTTCCTCTGCTTTTCTTTTCTGGAGCATTAGTCAGGATGAGGAGCTTCCTCACGTTTATTGGTACCTTTCCAGGTTGAAGAAGGAGATGATCCCTAAAAAACTGGTTACCAGACACTAAAAGGGGAGTAATTTTTTCCCCCAATGATTTATTGCTGTTGTGATCCTTTATTGCATTTACTTTTGTTATAAAGGGGTGATTATTGAAGCATGAAAATGTCACACCATGGGTTCGTCAATGTTGTCATGTGCTTAACGCTTAAAAAACACTATGCTGTTTGGATGTGGACTGTGTCAACAGTAGAACATGGCTAGACATTACATTTTTAAAGTACTATAGCCAGCTAGAACTAATCATTGTGCATTTTGTATTTGCAAGGCAGTGGGGGCAAAATTGCTCTCTGGCTTAACTCTGCTTGTCATTTTTTTGTTCAGAATTTGGGTAGCAGACAATCTAGTTTGACTGATTGTATGTAGTGAACTGAAAAATAATTATCTTTTCTAAAATATGATGAAGGCTTCAGTGCCTGCATATGTCTGCTGCCATGGACGAATTATATTCAAATATTACTGACTCAAGCTGCAGTTCTGGGTTCACTATCAAGATAAAGATTCTGGTGACATAATTGTGAGCTCTGCCTGTGTGAGGAATATGGACTTGGACATTTACTTTTTGTACACATAGAATGAAAATGGTGACATTTTTGGGATCTTAAGGGTTGTTTTTAAATATCAAACCTTGGTTCCAGAGAAGTCTTTGGGAGTTCTGCAATTAACTAATAAAATGTCAATGTTTTGATGATGTTTAGTTACCAAATTTAGACTAATGGGAGCATAGTTTAATTGCATTTTTAAGTGTGTGCCTAATGGCATAGACCTCAGTAATCCTAAGAGAGTAAAAAGGGTGCTTAAGTAAGGAGTACCTTAGAATGATTGAATAGTAACAGATATTCAGCTGACATGAATTAATTTATGAGTGCAAAACACCTAGCAGGATCAGATGAACAGAAAAGTTCTCTTACTTAAGCATATTCAAATGACATTTGTCACAAAATTTTGAACAGATCCTCTTGCAAACACAGAAATATTTGTGTAGCCCTGCTCTGGGCACTCTCACATAATATTAAGAAGCAGTGCAGTGTCTGATAGGAAGCACATCTTTCTTGATCCTGCTGATCTTTTCTCATGTAATCAGTCTTACGAACTTAAAAGGATTATCCTCCAATCTCCCCACGTGGTGGTAAGAGGCAGTAAATCAGACACTTCTTGTCAGAACAGCGGCCATTGATAAAGCATATTAGTGATCAGTTGAAAATCAACTGATTTGTTTTCTCAAGTCAGTCATTCTTCTCTTTGCCCGTGATTCCTACTTACATCTGAGGCAGTTTTCTATATATTGGAATGTTCTTTTATATATATATTCACTTGTTTCTGAGCTTTAAAAGTAGTCTTTTATAACTTTTAGCATGATAAAATATATTATTTTTTGTTTACCTCCTGCAAAAACACAGATAATTGCAGTGTATAAATATTTTCATTATTTACATTGAGCTTAGGACACTGAGGTGGTTTCTATCTCTAAAACATTCTGGAATTTTAAACTGACTGCATAGGAAAAACTGAGAATCCATATGGTCTTCTTGATAATTACCTTAGCACCATCTCATTATGCTCAGATTTTCCACATAGGACTAAAAAGAAATTAAGATGCCAGCATTTGATGATACTAGGTTAGTTATTTTTAAAGAAATCTTCACAATCAAAGCATGTTTATGTTTCCCCATGTATTTCAGAACAGTTTCTATAGGAGACCTCATTCATGTGTGTTTAACTTTTGTTAGGTCACTCATCATTCTGTTTAACATTTATAATAATTAATAACAATAATATTAAATATTTAAATAAAATAAATAACTAATATAATAAATAAACTCTTATCAGCACCTCAAAGAAAGAAGGTGATTCTGTGCAAATTCAACAGGAACCATAAAAATGTCAGAACAGCTCTCACTCATCTGCACAAAAACCCTGGATCCAGACATACTCAAAATCAACTCCATTTCAAATCAAACATTGACATGAAGCTGAACATACATGTTGACATCATCTTTGTCCTCATTCACTTACTTATAACGATGCATCTTCATTACCAAAGCTGAAAATTAAATGATTCAGAGATGCATGTATGGCAGCATGGAATGATAACAGAGAACACTTGCAAGCCCATACTGGAAAATAGAATACAAGCCTGCCTTGTTCAGCAGAAACTGAAGTACTTAATGGTCTCTATTAATCAAGTATTCTCCTCCCTTATTATAGTCATTGACATTACAACTACTACAAGGACACTGAAAACACTTAATTAGGCTACATTATGTGGTTCTAGGGGATTTTAAGCCATCTCTGCTGATGTTTTTCTCATGTTATTGTCTGGATTTCTGTCTTTGAGATTTTTCTGTATAATTCTTTTTTACCTTAAGCCCTGGACAGGAAGCTGAGTAAGCAAATGCACAAAGCCCATTCTCCAAGAGCAGTCACTTACCTTTGTCACATCAGGTATATTAAAAAACTTCTTGGTATGAGCAACCCATCCCACTATCCCGATGTCCAGAGGAAAAACAGTCTCATTTTCTGGTGCCACCAAATTTGCCTCATAGGAGGAAGTTGGAGTGATATCAAGAATCCTGGAGGCTACCTCTGGAATACCATTTCGGGAACGACAAAGGAACAAACTACACCGATCAGCTGCCAGCAGCTGTGCCAGCCTCTGCAGGGCCTTGTGCACTATCTTTTCCATAACGCATGCTTCATCCTGGATTTCTGTTACCAACTCAAAAATTATGTCACATTCCTCCAGACGGGACATGTCTTTGAAGCTGACTCCTTCCTTCACATCTCCAGGGTTCACTTTAAAGATACTTCCCAGCACTTCTGCTCTCATTTTTCTGTCGAAATACTCCTTGGCAAACTGGGGATTGTTCTCCAAGTATTTTTCAACGGCGTCTTTATTTACCTCACCCATTTTTGCTGGATTTTTCTTAGGATTTCTTTTAGAATTGCATCACCATCAAAGTAGGAGTGGTAGCAAGAAGTCCTAACTTATTACTAGGAAGAAGAATGTACTTTGTACATATTGTATAGCTCACAGACATAATACATTCATCTTCCTCTGTGGCTTCCAAGCCTTCTGATACTCTTGAGATATGACAGAAGGCACTGGCTTAGCATCTTCTTAGTGTGAGATCTTGGAGACTGCTAATTAAAGAGATGTCAGGACACTAAACCCCTGAGCATTCTTAGCTCATAAATCCTCAGGGAATCATTTTAGCATTTTTTACTAACCAATTAATTCTTATAAAATTGTCTGATGTGTAGATATGCATACCTGTATGTTATTGCCTTCATTCACAGTATACATACTGTACTATGCACCCAGAAGTTCCTCTTAAAACTTTATATGAGGAACTCCACCTAGGTACTTATCCCACATTATACACGTGCACAGATGTACGCACGTGTATTTGTGAGAGGTACTTCAGGGCAGGAAAACAGAATGTTATGGAGAAATATTTTAAGTGGTAGAATGTAGTTTTCCTTGAAATAGTCAGGACATTATAGAAATTGGATTACTAAAAGTAAATAATTATGAAGCTATACATGCATAAAATGGGTGAAATCCTTAAGACCTTACAAAAGTCTGAGCTTGCTCAAGTGCTCAAGTGATTTACCTAGGTGAAGAAGGAATAAAAGAATTAGAATTTGACTTAGCACAGCCAGATATAGGTTATTCGTTTTTTTTTCAAAAATAGAGAGCCAAAAGAAAGAATAATATCGGAAAATTGATTAAATTCAAACAGTTGAGGTAACAGTAAAATTTTTATTCTGTAAGCATAAGTATCCAGTCAGGGTCTACACTTCTTTCAGAAAAAGTTGGAGATGTCTGCTCTATTAAATAACAGAAAAAGGATAATAACTGACAGATATTAGGCAAAGAGGATATCTTGTGTCTGGTCATAGATATACCATAGATAACCATATATCTATATAGATATAGATATATGGTTATACACGTTTAAAGTTTTTTACCATTAGAAGTTCAGCTTTACACACATGAATGGAAAAGGAGTGATAGAAAGTGTGTTGAATTTGAGGAGATAACACTCCAAGGCTACATGAGTGAGAAGGCTGAATTTAAGTGCCAACTATGACAGTAAATTATCTGTGTTCCTTGAAACAGATCTGAATTTCAGCAGAGTAGGAGGGCTGCAATACAGTTAATCTTCTGTTTGTGGCATCCACATTGATCAAAAGAAAGAAGAGGTTCTTGGTGTAGGAAAAAAAACATATACCCTTTGGCTATTCTTTATTTGTAAAGACTAATTGCCAAAGTACATCATCTGTCAGTCAGAAGCCACAGTATGTCAACATTTGTTTTTATCAACAGATCTAAAAGAATCAACATCAGCAACTGACACAGATACTCTCAAGCACGAGGAACAGCTCACTGATAGATGTGCAATGGTACCTAACATCAGTTTTCCCTCTGACCATGATATGAAACACTGTGTATCACACTAATTTTTGCCAGACTTCAGATGCTCTACAGACTTTATAATGTATAGGAAAATCAGCACGTTACAAACACATTTTGGCCTGGCTCCTTTGCTCTGACCGGATTGCTGCCCCCAGCAGCCTGGGGGCAGGCCCCTCCCTGGTGGGTGTGAGTTTGCAGCATCTTCTTCACAGGTGATGTGGTGATAGGAACTTGTGGCAGTAGAGCACGGGGTTCTCACCATTGTACACACTCACAGTTCACAAGAAAACAGCAGAAGAAAGGCACATATATCTGAGTCTTTTAGTAGTTTCATTATTTGATCAATACATATAAGAGCAGTAGAGACTTGAAAATAATTTTATATGTAATTGCATATAGAGTTAAATTATTTCTTGTCATCTTCCTAATTACTCATTACTTTTCATACTGTGTTTTAAAAGCAGAACATGTTGAAGAGCTTCAATGAAGTTATGTGAAGAAATAGTAACATTTTTTTGTATTATGTTTTCAGTCATATTTTTTACTGCCTTTGGAACATTCCACATTGGAGTTTCTTTGAAGTAGATGGGGCCTATAGAGGATCTGTCTCATGCCCAGATGAAACATTCTAGAAAATTAACTTCTGTGGAACATTTATACATTCATCTTTATCACATGTGAGAAATCAGTTTTACAAACATCAATTCTTTATATTGTCATCACATTAATTCAGTGAAATAGAGTGGCAGTCATACTCCAGAAGGAGAGTAAGTGAAGACAGCCAACCTGACCAAGTGATACCATTTTTTGGGGGGCAGGGAGATTGGTGGGTTTATATTTTTGTAAACTAACAATTTTATTATCATTTTATTACCATTTTTTTCTATATGTAAGATCACCTAAAATACTTATCATGCTTTCACCAAATATCCCTCATGCTCATCTGTTTTTACAAAGGATAAATTACTATTTCTACTTTGAGATAACAAATAAAGATTTTTTTGAATTAGGTACTACTGTAAAGTGATACATTTTCTTTCTAATAAAATATTTCAGATGTAGCTGGGTTGTCCCATAATCATTCTTATATCATAAAGCAATGCTTATTGTATTTTCCTTAATTTAGATTCACTCTTAAAATTGCACTCTTGTGCTGTAAATTATGAAAGGATGGAAAGAAGTATCAGAAACCAATAGAAGTTCTTTTTGAAATGTTGTAATGAATTTTAAAGTTTCTCTGCTGGAATACAGCATTTATTTTCTGTTCTATCTCCTTTACTCTCCTTTTTCTCCACAGTATTAAACATTCTATCTCTATTAAAGCTAATTCACATTTGTATTTAAACCTAATTTAATTTCAGAGACTGTCAGAAATATGTATCCTTTGTGATTTTAATACTTATGATGTCATTTGCCTTTGACGTCCATAGTACCTACAGAAATCAAACTATTTATAGAGTAGTTCTTAGTAGTAGACCATTCGTGAGTCCTTGTGATACATGGAAACTCCTAAGAAGGATAACTGACAGACATGGTTATTTAAATAGATTCAAGCAGCACGTAAATGTCAAAGGCATTTATAAGGTTTCCCAGTTCAGCTCAGTGTTTGTATCTGAACATCTCTGCCCATCCTGATAGCAGTTCATGTGGTTTACTCAATTAAGATCTTCTGTAAAAACACAGATCAAATGTGCTTATTTCAATTGCATGACTCTTTATGTGGATAATATTGTGGTCACTGTCTGTACATTGGAGATTCATATGTATAATACAAGAAATTAATGTTCAGATTTTTTTTTCTTTTCCCTAAATGGTTAGGTTGTGAGAATGGATTCTGTAGGTTCTGACCCTAACACACCCAATGATTTGGTGTCACTGACCTGGTATCTTCTGGGAACCCTTATAAACATCCTTAACTTCATATTTCTTTTACAATAATTCTCTATCCCTTTCCTTTAAATAGTAATCTTAAAAACATAAACACTGAAGATAGTAAGTTAACCGCTTTTTTTCTATATGGCTGCAAATTTTTATATTCTCTTAAAACTACCAATGTTTAGCTCTGGGGGATCATGAAATTAGTAATCAACAGAGATTATAGACTCTAGGAGAGATTTCCTGAAGTAAATGGCTGGTCTAGTGCGAAGGGCTTAACCTGGGTGGCCAGATGCACTGTAGCTTTGACCAAAAGTATGGATTTCTTCATAGCTTGCCATGAATTTTAGTAAAAAGGACTAAGGCAAAAGGCAGCAGCTCTTTAATTTTGCCATTCTCACATATAGTCCCTGTTGATCTTAGGTTACCTGACAAGTGTTTATTACTGAGAGTGTAACTCAGCACTTCTCCAGTGGTTATAATTTAGTGCTCTTCTCACCTGGATGGTCAGCCTGTTGGAGAGCTTTACATCTTTGTTTCCAATTGTTTCCATTTTAGTAATATGTCCAGAACAAATTTCAGTTCAGAATCACAATCTTCAGAAAGACTTGCTACAGGTAATACAGGTACCATTTTAAACTAATTTTGTTAGTAAATACCGTTTATAAAGATTTCAGTGTAAATTTACTCCCTAAACAAAATGGCACGTCATTAAATTACAAAAACAGGTAGTACACAGACTGGCATGGAGCAAAGGCCAGTCTTTTCTATTCCGTTCTGTCCTTGACCTCTGTACTCAGACTGCCACCAAGGGGAGCAGTTGTGATGGTGACAGTGTACACAGTTGTCCTTTACAAAGTACATGGAGCTCCTTGGCTCAGCTCATGCCATTTGCTGTTGATATGAGTCTGGTTTCACAGGGCAGTGGCTACACTTGCATCCACTGCTCTGTGCACACAGTGGTCATTCATTCACCAGCAGAATCTGCCTCTGAGAGTTTAATGGATACCCATGCTTGTGAATGGCGTTCTATAAATAAATAGTCATGAGAAGACAGCAAAAAGTTTTTCAATCTACATATAGTCTGGCTGGAAATGGATGCTCCTTTTCCTATTATCAGTTTTTGAGTCAACTTTCTCTTAAGAGCTAGACTTAGCCTTGGGAACTACAAATAAAATTTTCGTTTTTTTAATATGTAAAGCTTAAAAGTTATAGTGTTAAAAGTGTTTTAAATAATAATTTGACTCTTGTTTCTTCCTTTCTTTAAAAGCCATAGATAAAGTAAAATAATTCTTAAAGTTTTTTCCAGCCACTTCCTTCCTTATTTTTTCCCTTGCTATACCTAATTGAAAATAGTGCAGAATTTTACATGCTATTTATGTAGAAAACAATCCAGTCACAGAATCACTGCCAGAAGTTAGGTCCTTTTCTGTCATCTTGGCAAAATTCAAAGTAGGAGACCTGCTTTTCCTTTCATAGAATACAGTTCCAATAAATACATAGTGACTTAAAATTTTTTTTCTATAATATTCATAATATGCTGCCAGCTTCAGGCATCAGAAGTCGTATATGAAACTTACGTTATCAATATTTTAATAATTCTCCTAAATATAATGGTCTGAGCTTTCCCAGGACCTAGAAGTCCTTTGATACCATTGACTTGATCTATGCATATTCCTCTCAGAATCATTTGGAATCCTGGCCCAAATTCTGTTCCTTTCAGCGTGAGAAGTACAAATCTGCAAGGTGAGTATCTGCCTCTGGAGGAGGATCACTTGCTGACATCATTTCTCAACCAAACCCAGAGCCCAATCAATCCAAATGACGTTTAACTGAGGCAAAGTTTACACTGTTTATGAGTTTACACGGTTCTGCTGGCACTGCTGTATCTCTTAGGACTGAGGAAGAATTCACCCTTGAATTGCCATAGTGATGCTCATCTGCCAGAAACCTTCCATTCCTCCTCTGACACACCCCAATGTAGATGTAATCAGCAACAGAGCAGCGGTTTTGCCTAAAAAGCTTGCCCCACTGAACCAAGGAATTGCTTTAGCTGTAACTCAGAAAGGACTTCATCAGTGCACACTGTGTGTCAAGCAGGCAGCGTTGGAGGTACAGCTAAAGCAGAGGAGGCAGAGAGCCAAACTCCCAGTGTAGCCTTCCTGTCGTACCAACTCGCCCAGCTTCTCTTCTGCAGTTATCGAAATCTGACTGGGAAATACTGCTGCGATTTCACCATAGCTGCACTACCACCAATTCCTAATGATAACAGGTCAAAAGAAGAGTTTTCTTGGGCATTGTCTAGAGTTTGTAGAGATCCCAGGCTTGAGGACCTGAATGCTTTAGGAGTTATAATTACTAAGACTGTCAGTCACCTCCGCCAGATATGAGTTGCCAAGTATTGCAGAGATCAGTGGAGGTACACAATTACAGAAATGATCTCTGGTACTATAATTTAGTATACATATTTTTGAACAGGACAAACTTAGAAGAAATTATAATGTTTTAAAAAAATGGCAGAGAATAAAGAAATAATTGTTTTCTTTGGTATTAAAGTAATAGATTCAAAGCTTATAAATTAAGCTATAATCCATCTTATTGCTATCAGTCATGTGACACACTGAACAAAGAAAATCCATGTTGATTTTGATCTTGTAGGTAAGACAAATTCATATATTAAGACTAGAGGGTGTTTTGTAAAGGTTTTATAAAAATGCATATATATCACTGGAATCACCATTGCCACAGACTGGAGCAAGATTCTAAAAGTCACCAGAAGAGTATAGCTTAATTTTTCGCTTCAGTCTCCATAGGAATTAGTAAATCTGAAAATCGCAGCTTAAAAATGGAAATGTTGACTTATTGAAAAGCTACCATTGAAAGTTTCAGGACAATTGATATGAATATGTGCTTCTGGTTCCCTGTGTTAAATATGTTCTTTACTCCAAACAGAAGCTTAATATTAAACATAGTGGAATTTTTAGTGTCTGACGTTATCCAGGAAACCAAAGGCAGACATGGAACAGGCCTGAGCAATAGATGTTTGAGAAAGTGAACAAAACATATACACTGGGCAAAAAGGCTGCAGCACAAAGCAGAAAAGGAAGATAAATCGATCCGATTGTTTGCATTATATATGAGAAGAGATTTTAAAGGACAGCAACAGTAAAAATTATAATATTTTTATGAATATGTGAAAGGAATAGTAAGTAAACTTCTGGGAAAGGCCATGCTGAATAAATTGGTTAAAGCTATACATCTATTTGAATGGCTACTATTTGAAGTATTTTTTAATACTACACTTGTATCTCCATATTTAATTTATATTTTTACTTGATTTTTAAAGAAATGAACACAGGCCTTTCAAATAACAGGCTTCTGCCTTTATTCTTTAAAAAAACTGGGAGGGAAAAAAGTAGGTGAATTAGTTCTCTTGGTAACAATCATTCCTATCCTGCTCTGGTTACATGCCTAGAAAATAATTAACAGATTTTCTCTAATGCTTCCTAAAGATGTTGAAACTATAGAACAAATATTGACTGAGAGGCAGCAAAACTTGCCTGGACAGGAGAAAATAATGGTTTATATAACTGACAACAGTTTGACAAAAACAGAATAGAAATTATGGAATATCTGATTTTAAATTGATGTCCAAATGGCCAGATGTAGTGTGTACATTTTTTTTGGGTATTTGCAGGCCACCTCTAAGTCCTGCTGCCTGTGGTCCTGCTACCACATAAAAGGGTTCTTTCACCTTCCTGAGGATTCCTCCAGGGCCCCAGTTCCTGTTGCTGGGAGCCACTCAGGAGATGATTTAGCACCCAAGACAGCCTTTTGGAAGTAAGAGGGAATCAGTCATGAGGACCTGAAGAGGTTCTGGCATGGCCAGGCTTTCAGAAACATGAGCAGAAACTTGCAAGTATTATGTTTGCCACTGTTTATCAGGGTAAAAGAGGAAAGGAATTTGGGGAGGGGGTGGAGGAAACAAGTCTGCACCTTGTAACCGGGTTGAGCATATTGGGTAAGGTGGATTTTGGACTGTAGTGTGTAAAATCACAGAGGAGGTGGAGGCAGTTCACTCTCCCCCACACAAAGGCGGGATGACTCTCATTCCATTTGTTCTCCCCTCACATGTGCACACCCCTTCCCCCAGGTGTGAGCTCTGCTTTTGGGTTAGGAAAAGCAAAGAGAGGCATTTGTTCCTAGCGCCTGCTTGGCTGCAGATCAGGGTCAAAGACCACCTGAGCCCATGTGTGTTACGCAAGAGGCGGTTATGAAGAGGCCCCAGCCTGCAGCACCCATCAACCCGCCTCCCTGCTCCTCTCTCCAATGCTGGCTTTGTGGCTCAGCAGTTGCGAAAGCACCAGGACTACATAAAGCATTCCCTGTCTGGGCACTGCCACCACCATCAACACTTGGGCTTTCCAGAGGCTCCAGGGACCGGCACTGTCTGTAAGGGACTCTGCTGCTGTGGGCTGGGGACAACCAGGTGCCTTGCCTGCACATGCATCAGAGAAAGCTACATGATGCCCTGCAACCTGTCAGCCTTCCTCCCTTCACTTGTGTGACGGAGCCTGTTTCTGATGCTATTCTCTGTTTGCTGCAGGGACAGGATGGCCCACACGGAGAGAGCTCTGCCCTGGCTACTGCTGCTGTCACTGGCCTTGCTGGGCAGCAGCACTGCGGAGCGAGACTGCCGAGTAAGCAGCTTCAAAGTCAAGGAGAACTTCGACAAGACCAGGGTAAATCTTTACTCTCCTGGATCTGTGATGTCTTGCATAGCTCCTCTTTCCAGGCTACAAAATTTGGCATTCAGTAGTTCACATTTTCACTCAGAGTCACAGACTGCAATACTGAGAAACAGCGAAGTGTATGATGTTGTCCACACCTCCACAGATGCTGGATCCTGATGCTATCTGATAAAGGAATACTGCAGAAACTGAGTTTTAGCAGACTGGTCTCAAACTGTAGGGTATAAACAAAAGGAGTGTATTTACTTGGTTGTTTCTATGAAAAATTAATACTCTGGTGTTTTCAGACACCATTGCAAGGAAAAAAATATATACATAGATCTGTCAAGATCTGCCAGTTGTTATCATTTTCCCACTAAATTTTGTATTCCTTATGCTGGACAGCTGCAGATACAGATAAGATTACAAAAAAAAATCAATATTTCCACAAATTATGACTGCACTAGGATGTGTTGGTGGGTTTATGCTGTTGAAACAGCTAGATTTGTTTCTTGGGTACACCCTTGAGGCATGGTGTCAAAAATCTGTATGCCCTTTCTCTGTCACCTCCCCTGTTCTGTACTGTCTGGTTGTAATGTTTCCATTGTTCTAGGTCTAACTGCAGCCTTTCTTATTTCCTTGCAGTACAGTGGCACCTGGTACGCTATGGCAAAAAAAGATCCTGAGGGGCTGTTTCTGCAGGACAATGTGGTAGCCCAGTTCACCGTAGATGAGAATGGACAAATGACTGCCACTGCAAAGGGTAGAGTCAGACTCTTCAAGTAAGCTGTTTACTATTCTCCCCTTGTTCCTTTTCCTTAAGCTACTGCTCCAATCCTACCTGCTATCCTTGTGCTAGTCACACAGTCACACTGAACCTGTGCTGTCAGATCAGAATGTGGTATTTTCTTTGTCTCTGGCTACAGTAACTGGGATGTCTGTGCTGACATGATTGGCTCTTTCACTGACACAGAGGATCCTGCCAAGTTCAAGATGAAGTACTGGGGTGTCGCATCTTTTCTACAGAAAGGAAGTGAGTACTTAACTATAGAAGATGTAGAACTACTTGGAAAACTAGTTATGTTTTACATGCATGCTGGGGAAGGAAAAAGTACTGTTGAATTTCTTGAACACACTTAAAAGACATAATCACTATCATACTGCAAGCTTTAATGTGAACAAGGTAATCACTACTTTTTATATGGGACAGCTGGTTGGCTTTCTTTAAACAAGGGAAGACCTGGCCTTTGTATATCTATGTATTTCTTTTGTTTGTTACCCAACAATATAATTGAAGGCCACTGTTTGGAAAGAAATGAAAGGCAGATGAAGTATTTTAAGACTTGTTTTAGTTCAGAACTCAGTTACTGGATGCTTCTATTCTCTCTGAAGCCTAATGTCAGACCTGGCCAAGCAGGGACGAGGAATTAGAAAATGTTATTTTGTCTGGTCCTGTGTCTGCATATGTTGTGATTTATCTGTTTTAAGAGACAAATATGATCATATGTATATACAGATATATTCATATTTTTATGTCATCTGTCACACCCCTACGCAAAATTAGTTCCTTGAGCCAAGCAGAGATTCAGATGCTTTGTAGCTCAAGACATTTCCTTGGATTGTTTCCAAGAGAAGCAGATAGAATTTGGAGCTGACAGGAGCTCCATTCTGTTCAAAGACACAGTTACAAAGCATGGTTTGGATGCCAATTGGTCTTAAATAGTTGCCAGTCTACTCATAACATGCTGCTGAGTCACAGCTACTTCAGATTGCTGGCTGACCCCAAACTCTACTTTTCAGAAAGTCTCATGTCCCCCCACAGCAGAGGAGGGGAAGAGAACAACATGTTGCCTTCATCAATGCAGATGTACTGCAAGAGAAAATATTTTGCTCCAGGAGAGGAAGGTGCAGATATGTCAGGTTTTTCTGCAAACACTGAAACAGATTCACTTCTTTTAGAACAGGGTGTCTGTGTGACCAGGTTTTTATCAGGTTGCATAGCTAAATAGCTAAGAATTCTCTGAACTTGTAACTATATTTTAAGAAGAGGGTTTATGACAGAACTTGTAGCAAATACACTTCTAACACACATGTAAACTGCGTGATAATCTTTTTCCTTAAAAATGCAGTCTAAGTAACATCCCTAGTAGGAAAATATTTATGGGTTTGAGTCACCTGGAGCAAGCCTAGCATGTCCTTCTTTATTTTCTTTTTTAAAATAAACATGGATTTAAATACCGGACTCAAGAATAAATGAAAAGCTAATCTGTTATCATTTGTACCAATGTTCATCTTAGTATTTACAGAGTTATGGCAGCAATCCTTTCTGATTTACTAGATTTAACTTGTGTCTCTAATATTTTCCCTTCTTTGTTATGGTTTCTTCCAGATGATGATCACTGGGTGGTGGACACAGATTATGACACATATGCTCTTCATTACTCCTGCCGCCAGCTAAATGCAGATGGCACTTGTGCTGATAGCTATTCCTTTGTGTTCTCCCGGGACCCCAAGGGATTGCCTCCAGAAGCACAGAAAATTGTCAGACAAAGGCAGATAGACCTCTGTTTGGACAGAAAATACAGAGTTATCATTCATAATGGTGAGAATTTTTTTTTTTTCTGAAGAATTTTATTTCAGGGCTTAATGACTAAAGCACTGGGATTCTCTTGCTCATTAAATATCAAATGCATGAAGTCTTTTACTTAGTGGCTGTAACATTGCCTTTTGAAAACTGGAGCTTGTAGTAAGTTATTTCCAGCTTTTACTTCTCTTATCTGAAGGAGAGCTAAGGTGTATAGTTTCTCATGCAGCATATCAGATCAGCTGAAACAGTAATTAGAGGAAGTTGTAAAACAATTAAATCAATGTAGTGTGAGTAAACATGGTAAGGATAAAATTCATAATTATGGTAGAAAGTAACTGTGTAGCTTTGATCAGATCTCTTCGCCTTTTTTCAAAAACTTCCTTGAGAAATTCTTCAGAAAGGCTTTTAAGGAAAATCAGAAGTCTTGGAAAGGATACCTTATAGAAGACCCTTTCTCACAATCCTCATGCCAACCATTTCACAAAGGGCTGTGGAAGAGGGACATAGCCCTCATACTGAAAGCAGGACCCTATCTTGAGTCATATAGTCAGGCTGAGTTTACAACACAGGGAAGGATACAGATTAGCTCACTTATGCTCAAATGAAGCCAAATGGTAATGATCTAGAAGAAAACATAATGTACTTACTGATAAAAATTACACCCAGAGTGGGGAATAGTAAAGAGTGAAGGAGAAAAACCAGAAAAGTTAGAACAAATAAAATAGTGTTACCTGTCCCTACTCCCTCCCCACCCCTTGCATCCTGGAAGACGCAGTATCTATGAAAGACTTGACTGGTAAATCAGCTGAATGGGAACTCCCAGTGTAATGATGTGGGCAAAAGAGTTAATGTGATTCTTGGATGCATAAACCAAGAGTCACATGGAATTGTTGTGCTTGGCATAGGTCTGCTTGCTATGTTGCATTTGATGACAACCATAACTGGAAAAAGTACTGAGGATGCATTAGAACAGCAGAGAAAATGATTGAAAGTTTGTAAAATGTGTCCTCTAGTGAGCCTTCTATTCAAAGATCTTGATCTTTTCTCATTAGAAAGAGGTTAAAGGCTGACCTGAGTAAAGTCTGGGCTTGCCCACACAAGCAACAGGAATTAGAAAAGGACTTGCAAACATAGAAATAATAAATTGAAATGGATGGAACTTTAAACTGGACACATTCAGAGAAGAAATAAACAACCATTTGTTTAACTCCAAAGGTCATTAACCTTTGGAACAGTTTACCAAGAGCTGTTGTATGTTCTTCATCACTGAAATCTGTAAATCAAGATTAAAGGCTTTTCTCAATGGCATGCTAGAACAAATAGGGATTGACTGAAGGAAACTTTTTGTCTTATAAAGAAAGTCAGAACAGATGAGCAAAGTCAGCTGTTGTGGCTCTTACCTGTTCATCTGATCTATAAACATCTGATCTAGAGCAATATATTGCCATCTTGTAAAGTAGGTATGCTGATAACAGGGTGCCTTGAAGATCTGCAAAAGTAGGTGGTGTTTACAGTACTTATCAGTGACCTGGAAAAAGTGCCTGACAACAATGACAAAAAAAAATTTGTCTCAAATGAGAATTTGGAGACAACAAAAGTCAGTTGAGACTTACAGCAGTCAAGAATAAGATATATAAATGCAAATGGAATTGACTTTCATGAATTGTTTGTATAATTGCATAAAAAATAGGGTAGAAAAGAAACAATGTCATTAGATAAATGGATGATACTTTTTGTTTTGAATCCTGCATTTACTGCTTTTCAAATGAAGTCCAGCAAGAATAAAAATTCCTGAGGATGAGAAAGCTGAATAATGAGATGTTTAGGGATATTCTATTAAATCTAAGAAAAAGCGTCGATATACAGCTGTGACGTTGAAAACTGTGTGTTAAGGTGATTCCTTGTATTTCTGCCAAACCCAGAGGCAGTACTATCCAGGATGTTGGGCTCGTCCAAGTACTGGTCCAATTCAGCATGGCAGAATCTGTGTTTCAATTATTTCTGCTACACATGAGGCTTGCAAGGCAACAAATGTATTGTCAATCTTTTCAAGAAAGTATAAACCAAAAAGGAAGAACAGAATATATTAATTTATTTATAATTTGCAATATAACTTTTTCAAATATCTCAGAACCACTATATAAGAGAATGCTTTTGGTTTTTTTGCAGAATAGAGAACCAATAGTGTAAATTAAACATAAAAGCAAAAAATGCCTTTTGAAATTCCAGCCTTAAAAATTCTTTTACTTCCTAACCTTGATTGAAATTTTGATCGTGCTACCTCTCGTTTGTTATATATATCAAATATCAAATCTACCAAGTCACACTGTTCTTTGTTTACTATCCTAATTTATACTCAGGTGTTGAGTGCAGTGGCTGATATGACTGTGTGAGTTCCATAGTTTGCAAACGAAAAATAGGAGCCCGGGCACTTTTTTATTAAAGATTATGCCGGAGTTTATAAGTCCAGTACCAAAGTACAAATTAAATTTAAAGCTAGAAATTTGCATTTTCCCCTGTATGTGATCAGGACCCTATTGTTTTTGTGATTCTGAATTCTTCAATATCATTAAGACAAAGTTCCTGCAAAGCAAGCATATTTGGGAGTGAGAGAATGACTGTGATCTATATGGGAAAAGAAAAAACAAAAAAAATCTTGAAAGCTTCATATCAGAAACTCTTACAAAGTTTGCTTAATTGTGAAATGTGTGGATTGGAAGCCTTGCTACTTTAGGTTTAATGCTGCTATTTGGAGCTACAGAATTATTACCAAAACACGCCAGCTTCAATTGTCTGTACTGGTGTGCATCCCAGTGTCCCTGGGGTAAAATTCTGACTGATGTTAGTAAATGCTACAAGAATAGGTTGGTATCTGTTGCTAGTTGTGCATACTCTGCCTATGTCTTGAATGTAAATTTTTCCCCAGCAATTTTTCATTAACTTTTTTAATTAATGCTGTACTCAAATTAAGAGTGTGTGTGTGTGTGTGTCTGTGCCTTAATAGATGTACAAAACTTATCTTGATTTTTTAAAAAAAATTTAAATATCTGCACTGGCTGTTCAAGGCAAAAGAGAAGCCTAGGAAATGAAATGAAAGTTTTTTGTTCCAACTTACACTGCATTTCTGATGGTAGCTCTTTTTCGAATATAGGTCAAGCTATGATACACTTTGTCTCTCAGAGTAATAGCTCAAGTTACTGTAAGTTATGTCAGTGTGGATATTAAATGAGAGTACTTGTAAACACAATAAAGTGTCATGTCAGCAGAGTTGAAAGCTGCATCTGCTGTTAGCACTTGCTAGAAGGAAAAATTGTGGAATAAAGAGTGGTATATTCCTTCAGCTAATTTTCTATTGCCATAGATGTTTTGAGGGTCAGGAGATTCTTAATTTGTCGAAAGACATTCTTAAATTAATTATTTTTAGGCAAATAACTATAAGCTTGTTAAAGTATAGACTCTTTTATCACTGAAAGATACTTTTTTTATGTATGATCTGACAATACTCTGTTTGCAAAAGCATTAAAATGCTTAGGAGAGGTGTAACAGATTGGATGAATTCCTGTTTTGTTCCAAGCTGAAAATTCTTTGGAATTATAAACTGCAGAGCAGGGTAACGGCATTATTATTACAAATAATAGACTGCTGGACTCAGGAGCATTTTGAAGAAATAAGATATGTATGCATTTTAAATTTGGCGAGAGTTTGTGTATTTACATTTTGTCTAGTGTGTTTGACAAACACAACTGTGGTTTTTGTGTGTTTCAGGATTTTGCAATTAAGGAGATCCAACACTGGAAAGAAACCATGCAACAGCACAATGGATGTAAAGTTAACACATTGATCATGTGTTCTCTGGAAAATGTTTTAAATGGCTTCATTTAGATCTTCAATATATTTATCTGAGCTGTGTAGCTCACTTTGTTAATAAACCAATGAAACATTTTAATAAACTTGGATTACAAGGGATGCAAATTGTTTGGATGCAAATCTGTACATATGTAAACATTGTTTTCATTAGTAGCCTGTTATCTTAGTGCACTGTTTTGAACTGGTGCCACATGGTGATAATTAAGAATTTGATCTTGATTTTTTTTTAGTGGTTTCAACTTCTGACTAAAATAGTATTAATCATAAACCCCCAAATATATGTATTTTAATTTCTTTTCAAATAGAATGTTACATTTTCTCTAGAAAATACTGGAAATAATTTAGAAAAAAGAAAGGAATTTCAGTGACCTATATATCACTAATTAACTTTATTTTATGACTGAAGACAAAAAAAATATACATCTTTTAAAAATAACTATTTTACACATGACAATTAACCATTTATTTATTTATTGTTTACTTATAAATTCGCATGCATTAATTCCATACTTTTAATTTGTGATGGAACCAAACTGGTCATTTACTTGGTGATAACCCATGCTCATCACCTTGTTTGCTACATGAAATCAGTTAGTCTGCTCAAACCTACGTTCAGGCAGTCAGTTATTGAAGTGTTTAATCAAGTTCCCTTTAAAAACTGCATTAAAAAAAGCAGATACTTTCTGAGGATGAACATTTTCACTAGAAAGTTTAAAGCACTTATTTCAACTATTTTACATTCACCAAGTTCCCTGCCGTATTTCTATTTATTTCAGTGTAAGAGGAGAATTCAATCCATTGGATTAAATTGTCCAAATCTTTCTGAGGAAAAGCAATGAAGTCAAGAGAATTTTACCTGCATGAAATAAAAATGCATATTTAGCTTCCCCCCCCCCCCTTTTCTGGCTTATAATACTATAACATAATGACCTATTTGATCTGGGATAGCATACACAAAATCCAAAGTGTGGCACAGCTCAGACTTTAAATAATTATCTGGTAATGAAAGACAAATGTGGCTGTTCACGGTTACTTCTTCTTGCAGTGGTTTCTGTACCTGCTCCATGCCTTTCAGGGTTCCCTGTACAACAGAGAAGAATTTCCTGACATTTACGTCTGAAATGGGCAACATTATACAGAATTGGATTGACAGCAGAGTTGGCAAAAGTGAATAACACTATCCAGAAGAAAACTGATGGCAAAATATTTAAATCTTTTTTGAAGTTCTGAACTAAAATTAAAATAATAATTACTACTATTGGGCTCCACATAACGAAGAAAGAGATCATCAACAGAAAGAGGGCTCGGAATAGTTTGTAGTCTTGCTGGGAAACACGAATCTGATGATGTTCTGAGTAGGCTAAACCAGCATTTAAACTTCTTCTTGATGCTTTTGTAATCTGCAGCAAAAGAGAAGGAAGCAACTTTCACTGAAACACATTCTGACAAGTGAAAAAATAGATCTTGGCGCATGATGTTTTCTTTTGAAAAGTGGCTACAAAAAAGAATTGCATTGCAGAATTCCATTTGTATTTTTTGTCAATGGTTCCATTTCAAATGTTCTCGCTTCACTAGCAATTCTTTTTCATCTCAGCTGTGAACTCACCTCAATATTGGGCAAAGTGGTTGCTCTTTTCATGGCTGTCTACCAGTCATAAATACTTTTCAGCATAAAACAGTCTTAATTACCCATGAAATCCCATTAAATTCAAATTAAGACCTCATTTGTTCTATCTAAAGAAACCCATTGATTTTTTTCACAAATGCAAACTGGAACATAGTTAACAATCCTGTTGATGCGAAAGGAGGAATGCAACCCAATTCTTATGGCCATGCTGATATTTTAAGGTAGGTATTAGAAGGAGCATGAATTTATTACAGTAACTAAATTATTTTAAATATGAGATTGTGCACTGTTCTGTGCATATCTCTGTCAACTTCTAGCTTTTCAGTCAGTAATCACAATTGCTTTCTATGAACTAACATAAAATCTTACAGATCCTTTTGTCATTATAAAAATCTGTGTCTTGTAGAAGTGCTCTCTGATGTAAGAAACCGGACTGTGGGTAGCTTGGGAATATAGTATCCATGGGTGTGCATCATCTGTCATTAAGTAGAATATTGAATCCCATGACCTGCAAAAAATTCTGAATCTCCTGCTCTACATCCCTGTCCTCACTGAAGCTGGCATGGCACAACTAAGTTCATTACATTCATATATCTGATGTGAATAAAATGAAACTGAAATATTTAGCAAACAAATACTTATGCTAAATAACTGAGACACCACTGTATCCCCTGCATGCATAAAGAAGGGGTGTTTTCAAAAGCCTTGATCTATTTGCTGTCTCCATAGGAAAGTCAAAAGGTGTACGACTCTTCCTGCCAACTTTGCCTTTAGCAGAAACTACAGGAAGGCTAACACTAGAAATACTTCATAGCTTCCTGGTAGAGGTAGGGATGAAGATGTTTAGGGAGAGAGAGTAATTTGTCCTTGTTTGCAATTTTCTGAATTTTTCACAGAGATAGATGGCCTAGAGTAAATACTCATTAAGAACCTAGACATCTAAATATTTAAATAGAATGTAGGTGTATAAATCAAAACCCATGAACCAAAAACGGGCTTCTTAGAGGCTGCTGAGGCTGAGAAGGGGACAGTGTCACTAGCTGCTTCCCTTATTTAAAAGGAGCAGAGAATTCTGATGTCCTGAGCATGTAAAACTATTCCAGCTTGATGAACTCCTGTACCCATCTGGAATCCAGAAACTAGGATAACTCCTCCAAACAGTCTGATCCAAGAGCTGTTCTCAGAGAGCAGCAGAGTAACTTGTCTTAGTAAGAATGAAGGTTTCACAAAATGCAAAGGACTAATATCCACTTCTAATATAAAAGCAGGAAAACTGGGTTGTGTATACTTCTCAGTCTCCACTACTCAAAACTGCTACAGAATGTCCTCATCAGATATATTTTTATCTGTCCCATATAAATACCTTCTGTGTTTCTTGCAGGAGCTGCACAGCCTAGAACTGAGAATGCAAGAATCACCAGGACTATGGTAAATAAGACGCAACTGCACCTTAGGAAAGTGTTCAGGAGAAATGGGGTGACAGAGGTATGTTTTGGATCCCTTTTTGGTCTGCCTAGTATAGATACCTATCCTGGGCATCTGGACCACACTTGGAAAAACAGGAATTTAGAAGTCAGGTATATATAAGCATGTAACTTTCAGAACATGGTCATCTTCCCTAGCTCTAGCCTCTGACGAAGTCTTACCTGAGAGGCAGAACAATGCAAAATCAAATAAATTACAAATCATTGCTTCTAATCTGTCATTTTTGCCAGGGTTCTGGGAAGTGTTATGTAAAAATAATACTCAGTTTCAGAGTAAATTGTGAAGTACATATTTGTAGTAGAGTACATTTGTTTTAAAATTTCAGTCTTTTGTCTGTAGTCATTAATCATCATCATCATCATCATCATCATCATCATCATAGATGGTGTTACATGAATACATGAATGCTTTGTACTGCTTCCAGCAACACTGAGAATTATGCTGTGTACGGACTGGCATAATGGAGTGTTCTCATGAAATGAGAGTGAATCTGCTCTTGGGAATGACTCAGAGATTGAGACATTCTCTAGCTCAGCTCTGCTTGCTTCCTGGAGAGAGAAAATTCAATTATATCCTGCTACGGGCCTCAAGCCTTTGGCAGTTCAAGGGAAATGATAATGTATTTTAGCATTTCTGTTAGCAAGTCAGAAAAGAAACAGGAGCAGGGCAGCATGGGCCTGTCTTGTGATCCAGTCACTATTTTTGGTTTCTAGTTCCCTATGTGCCATTTTGTTTTCTAAATTTACCTGTAATCTGGAGTCTACAAGGACACCACAAACACCATTCCTGTCCTGGCCTCTGACCAAGAACCACGGCACTCCTTGGCCTGCAGTATTCTGCAGTGCTCTCAAAGGGCTCACACTCTCCACTGAGCTCTTCTATGCTCTTTGCCTACAGCAATATGAGGTTGCAGGTGCTTTACTTCATTAGAAGAGGTTAACCTAATGCATTTACCTCAAGGTTATAGTGAGCTAATAGACAGTACAGAAACTACAGGCTGATGACTTTTACTACAAGTTTAAGCCCAATCAATAGGCAAGGATGTGTGGAGACCAGCTTCTAGGTCCTAGGTTCATTGAAACACCTACATGCACCTCTGGTGTGTGCATCCACAGCCCCTTGGTGCTCAGCATTTCATCAGTTAACTCCTTGCTCAATAATCTGTGTATTTCGAGGTTCCTTTCCAAAAACCTATCATTTTCTTATACATATTATGAGAAGTTTAATTGCCCAATAAAGGAATCAAGAATCTCATGGGCAGTTACTTAAAACCAGGCATTGCAGTGCCTAGTTCGAAGATTTCTAGATCTTTCTCACTCTGGATAGTTTAAAAGGAATTTAGATGCTAATATAATGTTTGATAGAATGTAGATTAAAACTCTGTGGTGCTGGCTGTCTTGGCTTGTATTTCAGCAGTTAAACAACATCCACTTAGAAAGTGGAAGCAGAGGGTTTAATTTACAGGTTTTGTTTGCAACATTTGAAATTGTGGAAGATTAAGTAAAATACAACAAGATCTGTGTAAGAAAAACCCTTGCAGAAAGCCAGTAGATCAAAAAGTGGATGGGGTTTTTTTTTAGTTCTGTCTTTCTTGCTTTCTTACAAATCCCTTATGACTGGAGTTTAGGTTCAAGGAAAGCAAAATCTAGTTCTTAGTTACTTCAAATGCTTGACTCTTTCAGCATTTAGGAGATTGACAGTCTTTAAATATGAATAGCACATAAGTGGAGAAGCATATTTAATACTATATATACAAGAAGACAAACTATGTGTTGGGTATTTGGTAATGTGCTACTGAAGCATGTTCTTAGTTGAAATGTATAGGCTATTATGTAAAGGTTGAAATAATTAATTTTATATCACATACTCATCATTTATTTAGCAAATGATGTTTGTTCCCTTTATGGTATCTGAATTCACTAACAATATGCTGATGCCTAGTGTTACTGTGTAGACCCCTTTGTTTTACAACAAAATTTAAAGGAAAAACATACCTGTAAGATTTTGGAGTAGCTGATGACAATAACTAATCCTGGTATTAGAAAGAAAACAATGGCAAAAGTCATATCCCAGAGTATTTCTCCTGCAGTGCTGGGCCAATCCAGGGTGCAAATTTGGAGGTCCTATTGGCAAAAAAAATGAAGAAAAGTAATATTGTACCATTATTTTCAGTACAGCATTGTCCTTATCTCCCTCTGTGGAAATGCTTATGGAAACAAATGGCTGTAGACTAAACCAAGCCTGTGAAAACTTTGTACTTAGACAAAGCAGTCAAGTAATATGATGGTTTAAAACTTGATGGTTTTAAAAGCCCATACAAGCACAAACAGATGTGTCCACAACTGGAATATTCCCATTAATTTCATATCAAGTGCTAATGGCAACTTTAACATTGAAACGTACAGACCCTAAACTTAATCAGCTATTTAAGTGTCACGTCGGGTGCACTTTTGTAAGCATTTCAAAACACTAGGCAGAAAAATCTCTACATGGCAATTTTGTACAGAGGGGGCTGCGGGTGCAGAGCAACTCTCCCAGGATGCTGATCCCTCGGCAAGGGGAAGCGTGCTGAAAAGGGGATGTCTGAGCCGCACTGAGGAACGCAAAGAGAATCCCAGCCGGTGCGCGTTTCCCATCTAACGGGTCGGTCCGCCCGGACAGCGGGCCGGGGGGCGCTCGGGGGCAGCTGCGGCCGCTCCTCCGGGCACAGCTGCGCACCCGCCCTGGGAGCGACCCCCTCGCTGCCCGCTCNCCTCACCTGGCCGGCGGCGGCGGGCAGCCGCACCACGGTGAAGAAGCAGCAGAGCGGGAGGGTGGCGAGGGCGGCGAAGCCCCAGATGAGGAGGAGGGCGGCGGCCAGCACCTTTCGGCGGCGGAAGGCGGCGTGGCGCAGCCGGGCGATGCTGACGACGCGCTCCAGGCTGACAGCCGAGAGGGAGAGGATGACGACGGTGCCGCTCAGGCTCACCACATAGAAGAGCAGGTGGCAGACGACGTCGCCCAGCACCCAGGACTCGGTCCAGCGCACGACGGCGATGAAGGGCATGGCGCTGATGAAGAGCAGGTCGGCGCAGAAGAGGTTGAGGACGAGGCAGTTGGCGGCGCAGAGCCGGCGGTGCCGCCGCACCAGCAGGCAGATGCCCCAGATGTTTCCCGCCAAGGACAGCAGGAAGATGGAGGCCAGGGCAGATGACTCGCCGACCCGCAGGGCCGTCGCATTGTGGCCCCTGAAGTCTGAGAAGAAAGGGAAATAGGTCTTGTTCCCTCCTGGTGGGCCCCTGGACCCCGGCATGAGGGTGGCCAGTGGGCATGAGAGACCCACCGTGGACGGTGGCACCAGCCCTAGGGGAAGGGCTGCGCTCCCAACCACCACGGCGGCACCTGGGGTGCCCTCCCAGCACAGAGCCAGGGGATGACCGCCATCCCCCTCCCTCCTCTTCCTCCTGCCCCTGCCACCAAGGGCTCGGCCGTGCCAGCCGGGCGGTTTATGGCCCTCGCGCTGGAGTGGAACAAGGAAGTGGGAGAGTAAACACGGTGGAGCTCACACAAAGGCGAGGCCGCAGTGAGGGGCTGCCCGACACCTCCCTGGGCAGGGTGTGGATCAGCACACTGGCACCTCCGTGCCCAGGCCCAGCCACCTCATCCACGGCCAGCCCTGGTCTGCTTGGCTCTCCAGGCAGGCTGCTCAGGTGGCAGTGACCTGGGGAGGCCACCCAGCCTGCTCCCATGCAGTGCGGGTGTGCATGGCTTAAAACATGGATGGCTGCCACACCACTCTGAGAGCTCTCCTCAGGAGCTTGGGATGACCAGACTAATGTAGGGTAAAAAAAAAAAAATAGGAATTTACCCATCACATCCCGTATTGACACTGGAATTTGGAAACAGTAAACCTGTGCATTGCTTGTCCTAGCTGTGGAGAAGTGTCACTGACATGATTCTGGGGACCTGTTTACAAAATTGATCCAGAATCTTACCCACCTGTGCTATGAGTTCTTGCTGGAGAAGCCTGTTAAAGTAAGACAAACCCGGAAAATACTGTATTTTCTCTGAACTTCAATTCCTGGAAGCAGTTGCCCAGATTGTAAACAAAAGTAGGTCTTTCCGCTTAGGCTCTTCATCCCAGATTATTTAGAAATGGTCTGGGAGTGAAGCACATAAATTGTCACAGACAAGCAGATAATGTCTCATAAAAGAAGATAAAGTGTTTTCATAAAGTATGTAAATAGCTGTATAACTTTAGACAGCTCTGGGTGAATTAAATTGGCTCTGTGCCAGCATAGGTGCTCAAGGGTGCCCTTACAGGCTTGGTGTGTGGACCTACACCTTCTCATTAGGTGAGAGTTACTCCAAACTGCTGTGCCTTGGAGAGCAGGTGCCGGAGGGTGCTTCTGCAGTACCCTGGGTGTGACCCTGCCATCAACCATTTATGCAACAGCATTAGTGGGGATTCCAGATTAGTGGGGATTCCAGAAACTCAGTCCTTCAAAGGGGCAATCTCCTAATGAAGGATGACAAGAGTGACATCTTTCCTGGACTGCTTCCCACATCTTTGCCAGTGCAGAATTTGCATTTGTTTTAGTATGTTTTCTCCTGAGCTATAAGTGGTTCTAACTATCTATGCCATCTCATCAAACAGGGAGTTTGCAGGGCAGCCTGAGCAGGTGGACAAAATGCTCCTACTTATTTCTGCTGATTGATGACTGTATAAAATGTGGGTACAATTGCTGTTAAGTGGGATGGGCTATGAATTCAAGTGAAGACAATAAGAAAACTTGAAAAGATTTGGGTAATTTTTTCTACATCATTTGATGGGAGAAAAAATCTGCACCCATATTACAAAAGTTTCAGCAAATGTAATAGACCTATTGATTATTAATATTTATGATCCATGCTTGGCATATCTAGCCACGATTTATATTGTCTCTGCTGTGGACAGATTTCCTTAAAAGGATTAGTGAATCTTGAAATATAGCAAATACCTTCCAGTTGCCACAACCTCGCAGGTCTGGGACTTTTTACAAGCTGACAGACTAGCCCCAGTGGCAGTAGCAGTGGTGTGGTCAGCTCTAAATAATGGCAGGGATTTGGGAAAGAGCTGTTGTTAGCAGTGGTTGTACATGTGTGAAAACTTGCAAGGCATTAAGAGGATGGGGGTAGTGGAGGCAGGGCAGCTGGAAATGGTAGCACAGATAAATGCAAATTGTATTGTGCATAAAATATGTAGCCCCTTTGACATTGATGGAAAATTAAATTAGAAACTGGCCCTGTTAATTTTAGGGTAAAAGTAAACATATTTGAAACAGAATAAAGGAAAGAAAACAGGGAGTGAAGCATCCAAAGCTGCATTATTTAAGAAATGAAGATACTTTCAGTCAGGGAGGAAAGGAATGTCAGAGGAGCAGAAGGTTTGAAAATGAGAGGATGTGTGGAAGTATCTGGACAGACCTTTGATTTTCTTTACAAAGGATCACCTTTAACTTTGGTCCTTAGGTGTGAGTGAGAACCTTACTTACTTGGCATAAGTCTGTTGTTTGCTCAGGAGAACCAAAGCAAAATGCCGCTTTTAGTATGCTATTAGTGCGTGAACTTTACACTGACCTATGTACAAAATCCTGTGCCTGGGGACAGTGGAGGTGTGAAGAAACATGCACGTTTCCATCAGGTTTGATCAAATGAATCAGGGCTCCTTGCATGAGCAAAAACAGTCTGATTACTCATGGGTCTATTGGATCCATTATGTAAAAGAGTAGCTCTCTTTTCCCTCCCATGAAGTACAAAAGCTGTATTTGCTGTTGGGTAGGTCTAATCGTAGCAACCATCACAATGTGAAATCTGAGGAAGAGAGGAATGATAACCTCGATGGAGCTACTCTGGCTTTACTGTAATAGGTGGGTGCTGTGTGTGGTATGTGCACCACATGCTTATGACAAGGAAGTGATTAACAGAATGCTTGGAAACCTGTTACGATTGCTTAACCTATATAATTTTTTCAACCTATGTTTGCTCTTATGCTCAGAGTCAAACATGGAGTCAACTCAGATTTCATTGTTCTAAGTTAAGTGAAAACTGCAGAGACCTCTGTGGAGCTGGTTTGTCTAACCTAGCAGGGAAAAATCTTGTTTCCTTTTTTGTGGGTGTTTTTTCATCCCTGATGAAAGCCCAGGCTTTGGCCTTCTCTGTTGCAGATAAGGGCTGTGTTACCTGATACCATAGGTCAAGCTCTACTTTTCAGATTGTTCCCATGGCAACCATGAACTGTCATGACAGATGGGGATAGATCAGCTTATTTATTTCTTGAGCATTAAGAAATATTCCCAGAGAGAGGGACCACTGGAGCTAGGTGACTCTGGGAGATGGAAGTTCTTGTTCCATTTGGACATGATCTAGTAAAGGTTTTTGCCTTATTTGTGCATCCTCTTGCATGTAGATTGGTGTTTAAGTCTTTGGGTTTATTTTTGTGCACCGGTATCGCAATGAGTACATAGCACTGACTTCTGTAACAGATGTATTGCACATTTAATGTTTGCTAAGTGATGTAAATTCATCTCATTAGAAATGTTGGCTCTTTGACTTCACAAAAGAGGTTGCAAGCTTGTAGATGACTCGTGTCTGCACAATAAGGTTTTTAGGATAAGTTTCAACACAGTTAACTTTCTGTTTCCATTTTTGCTCTTACGTATCACACTGCAGCTGTTCTGCTTCTACATACTATGAATCCTGTGCTTAGAAGTTACACCATTGTAATGTATGTTTCAAATACAAGTCTGTTTTGATTTATTTTGTTTTTTAGGAAGTTTTCTTACTGCTCACCCATTTTATACTTTCATATCAGCGAGCCAAGCACTTACACCAATGTGCAAGGGACAGTTTTAAACCTGTAGTGCAAATATAAATGCATCTGTTTTGTTTTCATATGGTAGTAAGCTCACACATTCCTGTGTCCACTGAAAATAGCTAGATGCTTCACTTATGTCATCTTGTCAAAAACGAATCCCTGTTCCTTCTGGGACATGAGCAAGTCACTGTTTCTTCTGGGAAGTCTCATTTTGCTGGGGTCAGTATCCATTCAGAAGTGGGCGTGCTTCCTGGGATATGTGCCAGTGGCAGCATTACTGACCAAGGCCTCAGCCAAAAGCAGAGCTGCTGACAATACTGTCAGTAGATGTGCTTTCTAATAAAAGCTGGGTCAGCTTTTGGTCGTCAAGACCACCAGAAGTTTTGCCAACATCAGCATTGAACAATTTCCATATGGCTCGTAGTAAGGAAGGGATTTCTCTCTGAACCAGGTGCAAATTAAGAGCATAATCCATGTAACATAGAATTCCCATGGAAGATCACGTTTTCTGTTTTGCTCCATGTTAACCAAGCTTCACCAGGGTGACTCAGCTCCAGTTGAACTGTTATAACTAAATGAGATTGTTTCTTAACAGTTTTAGAAACTGCATTACAGTTACACTTCTAGCCCATGGATTTAGGGAGTTTATCAGTGAATACAGGGTATCAGAATGGTTTGTTTGGATATTGCAGGATCTGGAAGAACACTCTTACCACAGAACTGAAACCCTGAGCGAGTGTTTTGCAGCGTCGGATGTTTAAGTTCTGCTGGACCTTTGCTTAACTTTCAGGTGTGCATAAAGTTACTTAAATTCCTGCTAATGAGCTTTGATGCAGAGACATAAAAACAAAAGCTATGGTGTACATATGAAGGATTTACAAACTAGTCACCAGCCTCTCATGCTCATGAGATGTACTCAGACATTCCCTGAACGCATTGGTCTGCTGGGTTGTATGCTGTGCAGAGATCACAGATATCACTGTTTCCTCTCATAGTCAAGAACACAGTGACTAGAGAATGCTCTTATTTGTGAAGTTTAAGGAGAATTAGCTTGCTTTTCTTTCCCTGATGTCTTATCTTAGAAGAGTAACCTGGGAGCAACATGGGTTCTTCAGGTCAGAACTGGGATAGCAGCTTTAATTTTAAAAGCCACATATTTCTGAGATAAGGTCTGCATTGCCTGTCTCCTGCAAAGAACATCTGTCTGTATTGTCAGGCTTCTCCTTAGCTAGCATTAAGCTAGGGCTGGAGAAACAGAAAAATCAATCTTGCAACAGCAATGCAAGTTCAAATAATGCTTTAAATTCTGCTGTAAACTCTTCTGGCTTCCCTAATGTAATGCTGATCATGTTGTTTCCTACACTGTTTATGGTTTTCATTATCACTGGCCATTTAAGATAACTGATAAGATGTGACTTGAAGCTTCCCATAAACTGACTCTGGAAAGAATGGATACCTTAATTAGGCTGTAGTTTTCTGTCTAGTTGAATGAGATAATACTTACCCTATCAAGCTTGTTACATTGATACTTTCACTGACACAGTGTGCACATTCACCAGTTTTGAATTCATATTGAGGGAAATTTAGCCTGGTTGCACTTCCATCAAGAAGCCAGCTGGATATCACTATGAGAAGGTCCCACGCTTCTTTCTTATAGGATATTCTGAAGCACCTTATCTTGCTCAATCTTTTTGAAACTATTAATTCAATGTAAAATACTTTAAATTTTGGTTGATCGTAGAGACAGCAAAATGGGTATATGTCCCTGACTGCTGGTGGGGAGCTCTGTTCCAGGTCTGAAGGGGGAGTGCCTGTGAGGGGTGGTATCACTTCATGGATACTTGTCCTGTTTGAAGTCTGCTTTTTTGGCGACAGTCTCATTTGACATTGACAGCCAGTGTTAGAAGAGAATTTACATCTGTGACTCCTCCAGAGCATCTCCTTTCTGTGCACCGAGCCTTTCTTGAGCAGTCATGTTTCCCACTGGCTGGCTTGTCCAGCTCCCACTCAGGACACCAGCTTTCTGAATCTTCTTCCTGGAACACCTTATGGAGGGGAGCCTAAATGCCCCAAATACCAAAGAATCAGACACCATGGTGCTGTTTGTTAAAACAATGTGGGAATGAGGTACTTCCCAATAATAAGGAATTAAGTGACATCAAGTTTCAGTTGTGTCATTTGTTTTCCAGCAGGATAGCGATGCATGAGTGCAAATATTGATTTGAAACAGTTTTGTCTGCTTAGACTAGAAGTTTATACAGACCTAGAAATACCAGTAATTTTCCTGTTGAGAAACACGAGATTAAACTGTTTTAATGACTTCTCGTGCAGTAGCTACTAACTTAGCATGTAGTGAAATAATATGAAGAGTCAAAGCAGAAGAACCATTGTGGCTTCTTAATTTAAATCTTATTGTGTCTTTTTTTCTTTTTGTGTTATTAAAAACAGGGCTTCAAGGCAGTGTGAGAAATCGGTGGTTGATGTGCCTGACCCGAGGCAGACTCAGCAGTCAGGGATGGTTGAGGTAGTTACATAAGTGTCCCTGTAAATCTCCAGTGGTGGAGATTTCACAGCCTCCATAAGCGATGTGTTTCAGTGCTCATCTACTCTAACCACTAGAAAGATTTTCCTTATCTGTTGCAATTTTGAACACATTACTCTTCTCGGTGAGCATTGGAAGACTCTTGTTTTTGAAAAAAATGAAGTTTTGTCATTTTTAATGTTTTTTCCTAGACTGGATAAGCCTGATTCTTTCATTAATTTGATCAGAAATCTGAAAGACTTCCACTATATTCCTATTAGTCTGAATTGTTCTTGAAGTACAATACTCAAAATCAACATAGCCATGTGAAAGATGGTTATCAAAACCAAGAGTAACACATGCACAAGCAAGTAAATTATTAGAAGTGGATATAAGAAAAACAACAGAGACATCTTTCAGTTTTTATTTCACAGGCAGCTCTCCTTATGGAAAAAAATTATGTGGAGTTTTAGCTGTCTTTCCAGTCACCTGACATTGCATGAAAATAATTTAATTTGCTGTTTAAAAAGAACAGTGTGAAAGCTAGAATTTATAAATATGCTAGAATTGGTAAATCATTGTATTAACCCCCAAGCTTCCCTAGATCAACAGCTTCAAATAATGCAGACCTTCTGCTAGGCTGAAATTTAATTACTTGATAGAGACATAACAGAAAAAAGCTACTGAAATTGTGCTTGAAATAATGAAGATATTGCTGTTGCTTCCCACCCTACAAAGAACTATACTTACAGCTAATTAATTCTTACCAGTAAGGTGGGCACATTAGGCACAAACTTGTCTTTCCTACATATAGCTAAAGAGAGGAGCAGCAGATCTTCATCAAATTTCAGAATTTTTAAAAAAAAAAAAAAATCTGAGATTTCTTAGCTTCCGAAGAACGGAAAAAAAGCGGAGATATGATCTGCGTACCTCATGGAGTTTTATGGTTGGTTTTAATTACATGTAAGTGATGACAATAGTATTTGTGGGTCTGCTTTCAAAGTAAGCATTTTGCTTCACTAGAATGTCCTTTTGGAATTTTTCAACATACACCACATTAATGGCCTGTATATATTTATCAGCAAGGGGTTTTTTGCACTTAGATGTAATATTTGTCAGATATGATTAAATCCAGGATTAAATTGTTACAGTTCAGAAAAGGTGAAGTGAACAAAACTTTTTAAAGGTTATCACATTATCAACTTTCTGAGTCTCCCTCTACAGTACCAGTTTCTAATGTGAAAGCGTTTTGTGCTAATTTAAGAAAGCCTCAGAACTACTGAAGAGTGCTGACCTGTAGTAGGCAAACCTATTTCATTTATAATACATAAAAGATCAGGATTTCCTTTTGCAGAAAGTATGCTGACTATGCAGCTGGGAATAGAATACTAGCTGATTAAGGTGTTGTTAAAAGACAAACTTAAACTTTCAAAAGTAGTTTAATTAGAGATTTAAATTATTAGGCTGCAATGAAAAGCGCAGTTATTTTCCTGAGCTAAAAGATCTTTAAAAAGAGATGAAATTAAGACAATTTTCCTCATGGCAAAACCTTGAGATTCTGAAGCATAATTTCTGTTTTACTCATTAGTTCATAATAT
This sequence comes from Pardalotus punctatus, assembly GCA_013400915.1. Taxonomy (NCBI): domain Eukaryota; kingdom Metazoa; phylum Chordata; class Aves; order Passeriformes; family Pardalotidae; genus Pardalotus; species Pardalotus punctatus. The sequence continues at coordinate 2,255,736 of VZTX01028410.1, forward strand.
CTTTGGTCAGAAAACCTGTTGCTAACAATTGAGTAAAGTGTCAAATACAAACATTAGCCTGAGACATAGTCAGTGAAATTGAAAAGTGGATAGATAGTGGCTGATACAGTAAATCTGGCAGAGATATTTCAGACAGAAAGATAGTAGCTGTTAATATTTTCTGTCTCATAAACACTGGATTTAATTGATAATAACATCACTCGATACTATAGGTCATTGGAAATAACTTGGAAAATACCTTCATATTAAAGGTTTAACCATCAGGGATTAAGGTGAACACGGGGTAAGTGCATGCAGTTTTGCAGCAAAGCATGATGGAGAAAGCTGATACCAGCTAGCAATCAGAGTCAGTAGGCCAGAGAAAGATACACCTTGGGTATTTGTGTGTCCTCAGCAAAGCATTGTAAAATAACCAAACTTATTCTTAACTAGTGTATCTTTGTAAAATTTCCTCATTTCATTAATTTCCATGGAAGTAACTTTCTGTTGGGACTTCACTACAGATGCAAGGAACAAAATGCTCACAACACATTCAGGTTTACAGTAGGTGCTAGAGAAGAATAACACTGCAGTTGCAAATGCATTGGTGATTTTTTTTTTTTGCCACTTTCTAGTTTGCTGCCAGAATTTATTGTTAACTTGTGTTTTGTATTAATACGAAAATACAGTGACACTTCAAATCCACTAAAGCAATTTATTAAAAACTGCACTTTGTTGAATAACTGACATTTCCCAGCTTTAACCTCTAAAATACAGAAGTAAAACAAGTTTAATTCAGTGTAATTCTATATTCAAACTTCAAAAATTACCTCTGACATTGTCTGAAACAAACTTTTTTCAGCACCAAGGAAGTCTGTATTTGCTAGGAAGTTGGTTTTTCAGAGATTAAACCTTGGTCAGCATTTTAGTCACTCCTGACCGTGGTTCAGGATAATCAGCTACTTAAGATTGATGTTTTCAACATTAATCTTAAGCAGCAAAGATCTAAGATGACCCTCCTGAGATTTTATGTATCAAGATGATGATATATTCCACATGTATATGATATATAATACATGTATATATACTATACATATTACACATATACACAGACCATGTATAAATAAATATATATATATAGTGCACCTACAAGGGCCAAAAATCTTTTGTAGCTATTCTTGTCAGTAAAGGTACAAGCACAATCATCAGGATTCATCAACCAAGAACTGGGTATTCCAAACACTAAAATATAGTCTGATACAATAATTGTGCTTTTACTATTCTTATATTTAATAGTGCAAAAAGGAAAAGATAGTCAGTAGTTTACTATTTAAAATATTCCTAGTTCAAAAATATTTCTGTTTGTAACCAGAAAATGCAGTAGCTGTTTTGCAAAAACATGAGGTAAAATACTGAGGCCAAATTATTATAATGTTAATAATGTTTTTGTGGAACTGAATTATAAAATAAGCAGTCCTTTATATAACTGTAAGAAAAAGCTTTAAAAAGATCTTTTGCCAAGCATATTGGCAGCATATATGGAGCAAAGATAGTAAGTCCATTTAGAGCTCAAGCTGTACAGAAGTCAATGTGTGCTAGTAATTCTCTATGCTGGCTTATTGGATATGGCACTTTACATCTGGGACACTCTAGAAAGCTTTCATCAAGGCAGCTGGAATGTTTGAGAGGAGGACTTCTGTCATATGTAGTCAGCTTCTTGTCAAATACAGCTTGCAAATCTTCTTGTGGTTCTACACGTCCAGATTCCTGGAGTTTCTGGAAAAGGAGAAGCATCAGTGTAAGACTGGGGCACGCATGCACTGATCAAATACTGTAGGAAAATATATTAAGGCTTGATGGCACACAAGCCTTGTGTGTGTTACAGCACTAAGGATTGTGCCCTGTTCACCAGCAACAGGTCTGAGTGGAAGCAAATTGCAGCTTTGTCACGGTGCAACAGACAAAAGTGGGTCACGCACTGTGATATAAAATACAGCGTGTTCCCTGCTCAGGAACCTGACTGTTTTGGAGCTCCTGCTGCAGTACTGCTGCTCCGTGCATGCTGTAGAGAAAAGCACTGCCTGCCTGCCTGCCTGCCTGGCACAGGGCTCTGCACCCTGGGGACACAGACATAAAGGGTGGAGGGACACTTACTCAGTGCTTGAAATAAGATCCCAAAGCGAGATGTATGTTTATGCAAAATCCCTGACTAAATTCACCTGCAAGTTATTCAGTACATACCAGAGGTTCCAGACGCGTTATTTGCTCCCTGGCCTTGCGCAGCTCCTTGAGGACTTGGTTTAACTGATGCTCCAAGTTCTGGCGATCGAGCTTTCCATTCTCTAAGTCTGTGGTGCATATCTGGATCTGGCAGCCCCCCAAAGTGAAAAATTAAAGTCAAAATTATTATGAATTGGGAGGAATGTTTCCTATTTATATATTTAAAGTCAGTTTTGCTCTGAAATAACATCTTAAAATGGGATTAAAAGGAAAATTTTAATGAAAAATTATGAACTACTTATTGCTTTCACTACAGTGAAATTCATACATGTCCAGTTATTAAAATCTCCCTTAGGAGAAGTGCAGTTTAAAGTTATTGGAGTATGCTTCAGTTTCAAATAAAGAAAACAGAAAATATGGCAATACAATTATTTCTATAACTATGTAAAAAAATATTACAAAACTTTAATTAGCTGATTAGTTTTAGGATGTTTCCTGTGCCTTATCCGAGGCTGTAACTGTTGACCGAGTGATTGTGGAGAAAATAGCATCAGGTTTGATCATACCCTCTTATTAGTAAAAGGTTACAGATTTTCCTCTTGACAGATGTGTCAAAATTTTTAGGATCAAGAGATTAAGCATGATTAAATATTCATGCCTGGCATTACTTTATTTAATATACTAATCATTCTTAAATGTGAAGTTACTCTAGCAAGACTTTGTACATAACACAGATTAAATATTGGCACTTTCGCACATAATTGGGTACCTGTTTTTCCAACAAAGCTATTCTTGTGTGTTCTGCCTCGTGTCTGAGCAGCGATTTACGAAAAAGTTGCACCTACAAGACATATGAACACTTGTAACAAACAACCTCCTTATACAGTAGTTAATAAGCTCAAAAAATAATTAATTTATAATGGATGGAAGCACACTCTACCTTTCCAATGCCAACAGAAAATGTATGCCTGTTATGCCACAGCCAAACTCAATTCAAATCTCTACTTCCCTGAGGAAAACCCTAGTGAAAAATTATTGCTGCACTGAGGAGGAATGCAGGATGATGTTACTGTTAAAAAAAAGAAACCAAAAACTGAAGCTTCCTAGGTGATTGCCAGGATGCTGACAAAAATATACTCACAACACCTGTGTTTGCACTAACATGACATGATGTTAATAAAACCAAACAATGCAACTTTTCTTAATAGAAGAGAACAAATTTTAAGGTTCAGAAATTACTATATTATAATGATTAAGTAAATGCATACATTAAAATTTCCTCTGCTTTCAGCATATATCGACTTTTATGATAATGCTCTTGTTCAGCTTCAAAAAATGAAATAGAATAAACATCTTTTAATCATTATTAATCAGTGAGAACCAGCCTGTGTTTAGAGAGCTTAACTATTGTTCTGGTTTTGGCCTACTTTAGTGTCTAGTAAATTTTATTCTCTTATTTCAAATATCAGTTGTATTGTAGCTGACAGGAGGCAGCAATTATTAGTGATATTCCATAGGTAGGAGTACATGACAAAATGAATTACCTTTCCTGTTCTCATTTACTATTAGTCTTAAGGATGAACTATATTAGAATCAATTCAGTATTTTCTCACTTCTCTTTTATGTCCCTTAAGATGAGGGAGATAAATGAACAAAGAAGTTCCTTGTTAAATAACTTAGTTTTTACCACAAGGACATGAATCTGGATCTATGTGAAGAACAGTTATCAGAGAGAGTGATGGTCCATTCTGATTTACTATGAATTTTCATCTCTCTTGATCCTTAGCTAATGATCTCAAACCTCCAAAACCATCTCCTTACCTGACATAAAAGATCTTCATACTTTTCTTTTTCTTCTCTGAGCTGTTCTTTGATAGTTTCATTCTCTTGTTTTAGTCTATGTGCTTTCTCTTTCATTTTATTTTCATTTTCTTGAGTCTTCATTTCAGCAGCTCGTTGTGACTGCAGTAAGGCATTTAAACTCATTATTTCCCCTTGTCTTTTTTCATATGTCTTTTTGAATTCATTAAGTTCAGATCTCAGCTGGGTTGTAGTGCGCCTTTCAGTCTCAAGATCACTCTTAGCAGTTAGTAACAGCTGGTTATAGTATTCTTGCTTTTCCACTTGTGGATGACCTTAATGAGTCAGAAATAACTGAGTTAGTAATGTGAAAAAAAACCCCACCTTAAAAATCAGAACAGTAAATCTTCAACATCATTTTAAGGCTTATTAATAGAAATTGATGTATTAGGCTATTGCACAGCTCAGATTAGAACTAAACTTTAGTTAAAACAGCTTTCAGTATTTATAATGCATTAAACCTCCTTAGCAATATAGTTAGTGACAAACACAGTTCTTGTATGGCTTCATGCATTACACTGACACACGGGAATCTGACCGAAAGAGACTGGATTCATACTTCCACTTTTAGCCAAGCTGCTGGCATTACTCCCTCCCCAGAGATACCCTTGGGGATGTGATGGATTCCACTTCTATCTTGTTGACCAAAGCCAGACCTTCCACTGTCTTTTGCAGACCATCTTTTTCAAATTGTATGTAATAATTTACTTCTAAATAACAAGTAGAAAGGACTAGGATAGTTCTTTTGATTTTAAAAAAAAAAATGCTTGCTTCTTGGGTAGTGGCTGTTACTTAAACCAGACTTTGAAAAATTTTGCTTGTTGACCCAAGAATAGTTTAATCAGTAGGAAAAAATTGAGGCAGACTGCAGAAATTCAGCAGTAATACAAAATATACACAGAAGCAGAATGAGGAATGCAAAATTTCATGGGCTTTGCTGATTTTTGGCACTGTAAGTTTCGTGACTTTGATATTTTTCCTATTGAAGACTTACCCCAGTTCTTCAATGTGTAATTTTCTAGGGAGTTTCCTGCTTGACTGTTCCTGCTTGACCCTTCCCTCAGCTATGAACTAACCCTTACCTTCCCATTAGCCATAGTCCTTTATAGGGCAGTGACATCCTCAGACACAGGCCAAGCTTTTCCTTGGAAAAAGTTGTCATCATATGTACTTGCAACTTGTATAGCTAGGTTCTTAGAAACTTGGATTTCTGCTACTGCCTAGCTGCTTGAAGAGAGGAACTTTCTCACACCCCAACTCCTAGTCTCCTGGCTGCTCTTGTGGCAGAGCTTTGACTGCAGGAACTCTTCCAGCTGAGCTGAGTCTGCCTGCCTCCAAAAATACTGTTCCTAGATTTCTGAACAGCACCAAAACATGATTGTGATGATATTTTTCTGTTTTCCAGGAAGACTCAATCAGCAATACAGAAACCAAGCCACTGCCCATGTATTACTTGTGGGTATGCTCTTACTCCACGTGATGCTAGTTCTGTTTAGTGAATTTACCTTGCAGGTCAGTTGCAGCATGTATGAAATTAATAATTGGATAATAACAAAATAAGTCCATGCCTTCTGGTTCTTCTACTCAACATGACTCTATTAATACTGAGAGGGTGTGCCTTATTGAGGAACTGCACAGCAAGGAAGTGAACTGGAGGTGGCCAGATCCTTATTGTGAAACACTGCTTTGGAGAGGTGCCAAAACCTTTCACAGGTTTTCTTGCCCTGTAACAGCTGTTCAGGTGAGTAAAGAACATGGCAATCTTGAGTCATTTTTATAATATTTATTTTGAAAAAAGTAAATTTAGAAAAATCTGATCCACACCTAGCTAATAAATCCTTAATGCTTCCATTATGTCAGTTGAAAGTGTACTTTGAAGGATGGGAGATGTACATCTATTTGCCTCAACACTTTGCACAAACAGAGAGGTTGCTAATAGAGTGTCAAGGCTGTTAAAAACCATCTTTGAAGTGGATAAGAACAGGAAGTAGTTGGTTAAGTACCATGGCAAGATAACAGGAAGCAGAGAAATATTATTTAACCAAGTTTTACCATTAAGCAGCCAAAGTATTGAGAACAAAATCTTGATTTTTTTTGTTTTCAGAAAATTTATTCTATAGATATGGTTTGGGTCACTTTTGGGGGAAAAAATGAAGTCAATACCTTCTGAATTTGATTTAGATTCTTGTTGGCTAACTATTTCTGCCTTCTGTTCAAGTTCAAAGATCCTTCCAAGCAATCCCCTGACATATGCTTCCCGTTGCTGGTCATACAGTAGCCACTGCTGGTTTTTCTCAAGAGCCTTCATGAAAAGAAACAGAACAACAGCAAAAAAGTCTTAGGTAATTAATCAGATTTTAAAAGTATTTGTCTTGCGTCTTAAAAATATTAGAAGTTATTTATCACACAATTTAAAGATAAGCTAGTTAAGTCTGCTGCAAATTGTAGTAATCTGTACAATAAATAAATAAATAAATCTATCTTCATTTGGAAAGTTAAATCAGGATGCTGAGCATAAATTAAAACTGCAGCTACAGGAAAATGACTTAAAGAACAAAGGCTCTCATGAGTCATGCCTAGATTACAAAGAATTGACTTTTTAATCTCAAATATAAAATAAAGTAACAGACCTTGAAAATGGAATAAAACACAACTGTATCATTGTAATTTAGTTTGTAAGGACAAGGACGTGGATTTTTTAGCTGCTTCGCTCATAGACTTATTCAGCTTGGAAGGAACCTCAGGAGGTTTCTGATCCAGCCTCATTCTATCCCAGGCAGTCAGGTTTCTAGAAGCTTCTGATTTGTCAGCAACCACTTTGTTCTGATGTTCCAAGCAAGGTTTTTCAAAGATGATGGAAATCTTAATTTTTTCTTTTGCAATTTTTTGAGTTTTTAATTTAAATTATTGCCTTGTCACAAAATAATTTTAGAGATTATATTGTAGAGAGAAACATACCCTCTGAGGTCCCATACTACCCAAAAATGTGTATGATCATAATTTACATTCTTCTGCATCTCAATACAGATGGTTTGTACTTGAAATGTACATGAAACTTACATCTTTCAATTGCCTTTCAACTTCAGTGCTGTTTGCTGCAGCTTCCTGCAGACAAAGAACAACTTGTTAGTTTTGTTTAAAACACGTGGCAGAAACAGCAAAGCTACTCCTGTACAACCATTAATCTCACATAAATAGCATCAGAATATTTTAAAAATTGAACCAAATGCATTTAAAAATTAAAGCAGATGCATACACATGCGTTTTGTGTTTAAAGATCTTTATAGTTGGTTGTTGGGTTTTTTTTGGAAGGATCTAAGTTACATAGAAAGCAATATCATATATTTAAAATAGACTCTTCTGCAAAATATGGGATAAAGATTACATGGAATTATTCCATATGTCATTAAATTAAAACATTTCCTAAGAAAACCATCATGTGTTTTCTGTCACACGGCTGTGTTGGAAGTCCTGAAGGGTGTTCCCCAAAGACCTTTGGAAAAATGAAGATATTTAAGGGTATTATTTAAGTAGACAAAAAAAGTAAATGTTTCTTCTATTTTTGTATCCTCATATGTTTGACAATAACCCAGATCTACAGGGGTTGTTGGGGAAAGCCAGAGACCTCGATGCTTAACTAGGATAAGAGGAAGACTGTAAATATCTGGGAAATCATGCACGCCTGTCTGGAAGCATAAGGACAAAGTGCCTGATTTTCTGAGACCCGATCCACAGAACAGTGAGTATGACTCATGCACATGTATGAGTAAGAGAGTTCTTGAGACCCATCTAAGACTAGAGAGAGCAGTTACACACTCGTATTTCTTCCACTCTGACATGTATGGTCTCTGCATGATACAAAGTGTTTATGACATTGTACAGATGTAAGTCAGAGGGAACTTCAATGAGGGGAGAAAAAAATGTAGATTACTACCCAAATCGAAACCAATTTTTTCCAACGTTTTTCTATGGGTCTTGGAATATGATTTACAACGGAATTTATAGCTGAAAAATACAGAACTTTAAATGCAATTATTAAATTTCAACGCTTCCTGATAAAATAGGATTTAGAGACATGGCCCTTGTTTCTATGAACATTAGAGTCTTGCCTCAGTGAAAACTTTCAGAAAATTGTGTCATAAAACTTGTTTCCATTTCAGAGCTCATATGCCACCTAGCAGTTTCAAGCACCATTGCTAGACTTGTTTTCAAGTTCTCCAAGATATCCAGTCAAAACATCATTGCCCTCTGTTGATAAATCAGTTAAAAATGTAAAAGAAAATGATGGTTTTAAAGTAAAACATATTTTGGTAGTTTATTGACAACAATATCATGAAAATCTGTTGACTTAACGTACATTTTAACACTTCTAACAAAGTTCAAAGTCTCTTAAAATTGAAAATAAATACATTGCATTTAAGTGTTATTTCTCGATGTACTGCATTATTAGAAGTAGTGTATGTAAATGTATGATCATTCAAAAGTAGCAGATGAAGAGATTTTGCTATGTATTTGGCTATGGCAGAATTTCTAGAAATTGCTCAACTCCTGTGTAGAGCACAGGGAACCAGCACCATCTGCAGGTCAAAAGCTGGAAAAGAAAGACAGACACCTATTTTTAGGCACCAACCTCCCTGTGCCCCTCGTAGAGATACTACTGCATTTTCCACAGAACATTAGAATGGGGTGGGGGGGTGGAAAAACAACTGTAGAATACTCAGTGGACTTGTAAACACTGCCAAGGATTGGCACCATACCTACTGACCACTTCACGAGAGGAAAAACTCCTTATTCCTGTCCTACCTTGTATCACAGTGAAGTATTTAAAATGTGTGATGCCATAGAAAGTACAATTAATTTTAACAACTGAGACACAAACGAGGATTCATAAGAGCAGAAAGGAGAAGGATATTTTCATGACGGAAGCTGAATTAGACGAGGAGCTTAGTTTGTCTTTGTGCCACACACCTCTATCACTGCTGCCTTCTCACTGTCTGATCACTGAGCACACAAATCTGAGAAGGGCAGTGTCTGCTTAAGCAACACTGGATCACAGCATGTAGTATCACAAGTCACACTGCCTGTGTGTGAGCTTGAACAAAGGACCTTGCAATATAGCAGGAGAGAATTTCCTCCACAGCTGTCTTGCCTGAAGTGCTCTCTGACTGTTCCTCATTTTGAGTTCAATCTGGATACCATCTCACTTCATACAAGAATATTTCAGCATGCAACATAGCTTGTAAGAAAATTAAAAACCCATCCTATTTTATAACACATATTGGTGCTTAGTGGGCACAAATTCCAGTTTGCAATTACAGTATTTCTTCAGTGCTTACCTGGGATGCCTGAGAAGTACTACTGGCTTTGTTCTCAAGATCAGAACATTTTGCCATGACTGCAGATAAATTACATTTTAACCGGTTAATTTCTTCTGATAGAGAACAAAGTAACTGTTCTCTCCTTTCTGCTTCCTTTATTTTTTCCTCTAGTTGATTTTGTAGTAAGGAGACTTCACTATCCTTGGTTTTGGACCGAAGCTCATCTTTAAGGTTTTGGATTTCTCTGTCCTTCTCTCCAAGAAGATGATTGCATTTTTCTGTTTCTTTTTCAAGAGAAAGTATTTTCTAAATGAAACAGAATTAAAAAAAAAAAAAAGTGTTAGTCTATGCATCAAATGCATTAGCAAGTTTACAGCAGTTTGAGATGATCTGAGCAGCAGGGTCTAGTGGAAGGTATCCCTGCCCATGGCAGGGGAGGTTAGAACTAGGTATTCTTAACGGTCTCTTCCTACCCAGCCTATCCTATGACCTTATGATTCTATGATACCCACTTTCAAAGTTGTCTCTTAGCCTTTAATTAGCTGAGAAAATTACTTTTAACTCAAAGCAGAAAATACTACAGCGCTCACCTGAAATATTTCAAGTGGTAGTAAAACCAGTCTGAAATAAATGAAACAGGGAAAGAATAGAAAGAACCAGATCTCACAGGCTTGATAGGTACTCAGTTTTGCATAAGAATAAAGACCACTACAGTATATGAACCTTAAAAAAAAGGCAGTACAAGAACTCCAAAACATTTCCAGTGAAGAGGTCGATGCTACATTTCTTAGTGTATTTCTTAGCATATTTAGCAGCCTTTGGGAAGTGACACAGCCTTCTTGCAAACTACATGACAGTAAGTGAACTTAGAAAAAAGTTATAATAAAGCATTCAGGAGAAGGATCCTGTTTTCCAAATTATCTGGCCCTTAAGTTTCAAAATGTGCTTTAGTAGATACTTTCAACATGCACCCAGTTTCCAGTAGGCCTACAGCACAGGTCTTAGACAGAATTCTCTTACACAGAATTAGTACTGCATTTAGGGTACCATGGGGCTCTGCATGAACTTCAGATGTGATAGCATTTAATTCTGTGTGAGAAAGACTGATGTTGAAATCCTACGTGTTTAAGTGATTAGAAGATGTCTGAGAAATGGAAAGAAATTGAATTTGAGAGAGCCTCATTTAGAGAGTGGTTGAACACCACTGCTTCCTAGAATTAAAATAGTGACACCAAAGAGTACCTGGTATATCAAACATGCAGGTGATTTTCCACCTGTAAACTAGGAACCCAGCATTAAGTAACCAACACGGAGCAAACAGCAAATACCAACAGCCTCAGCAAATACGCTAAGGAATTTAGCCACAACTGTGGCTGAACACAACAGCATGAGCTGCCCAGCCATAGCTCATCCTTGGCTTAGGACTTCTCAACTGACGTTGTGGCACAGACACATGACTAGCCCTTTGGTTGATAAAATGGGCTAGAAATATTAGTGTGCCTAGTCTCCGTTAGTTGTATCCTTTTCAAGAGTCTATTTAAAGTTTCCCCATCCTCCTGGGAAGCCTGACAGCATGTGACTAGATCACGTATCTATCACAGATCTTGAGCTTCTCTCTCTGCATCCACAGGTTTACTTTGAGTAAAACAGTCATATAGATATCATACAGATGCTGCAATACCTTGCAGGGTCTTCGTTTCTGCCCTTTAGCTGCAATGGAAGAATAACATACAACCTGATTACAGTTTCATTTACCTCTAGCTGAGTGGGAGCTTGGCAATTCAATTCAAGCAAACACTCTGCAGTTTTTGGCATATTCTTAATCATATGTTTGCAAACATAAAGTTCTTTGCAGGAAGTGCTTAAAATAATTCTCTGAGACGTTCTATTAGACACATGAGGACAGGTCTTAATGGACTAATTGGCACCTCTAGCCTCACATCTTTGTATTTACCAGCCTTGTCAGATGAGCGTGATTTTATCAGCTCAGCTATCATTGAAAAATGCCTGAAAATGAAAGTGTCAAACTAAGAGTTTGTCTAAAGTGTCTAACACTACTAAACCAGTCGTGACATCAAGAGTTTTGAGACGAAGGGTGGGGCTCTTGCTCCCGAGGCCGAGTGCCGTGGCCGTGGGACACGGCCCGCGCAAGCTCGGGGAGAGCCCGGCTCACCTGGAGGAGCCCGCTCCTCTCCGGATCCGTCATTTTGCCGTTCCATGTGGCGACTTCCTCCATGGATTTCCTGGGGGCAGCGCCCTCCTGCTTACCCTTCTCGAGCCCACTGTCAGCTCTGGAGTTGCCCGACTTTAGGCCCCACTTGCCAATAATTCGATCTTTGGCGGTCTTAGCGTTCATCTTTAGGCGTCTGTACAAACCAAACGTGGAGCTACGGAACAGCGATCCCTTCCAGCGGGCAGGACAAGGCTTCCGACAGCTGGAGTCGAGCGCAGGCTGCGCGGGCCTTCCCGGATCCCGTGGGGGTCAGAGGGGCCGCGAGCGCCGGAGATCACGGCCCG
>VZTX01028412.1:0-25885 GCA_013400915.1 Pardalotus punctatus
TTTTTCTCATATATTTCTTCTGTTTCTGGTCAGATCATCACCTGCATTCTTGAATTTTGCTCCCAACTGCAGCTCCTAACACCCCAATTGAAACTATGAACAGAAGTACTGAAAAATGACCTATTGACCTGCCCCAATCTAAGGTACTTCCAAGCTGAAAACCAGTTTATTTCAAGGGAAACATTTTCATTGCTCTTCCATTTTACCTTCCATTTTATGACTCTTTAGTTTCAGTCATTAATCTCTGATGTGGAACCTTGTTAAGTATTTTTGAAAATCTAAATATACTCCCATCTACTGAATTTTCCTTATCTGTTGTGGCAGTAATATCTTCAAAGAACTCCAGCAGGTTAGTTAAGCATGACCTCTCCTGTCTGAATCCATGCTGGCACTCTTTAATCAAGCTACTTTGGTTTACTTTACTTTGGACATTTCATATCAGAGTTCCTGTATTTTATGCCAGCAAATTATAAACTCACTGTTTTCCCTCATGACCATTTAAAGGAATATAATAAGTTCTCTTTGATGCTTTTCAATCCTTAGGAATCTCTCCCGAGTTGTGTGAACTTTAAAAATGTCAGTGAAGAATTAATTATTTCCTTACTTGGTTCCCTTAGCACTTTTTTGCTGATGAGAAGGGATGGATATATTTTAAGAGCTTTATTAGGTATGCCCACTCACTGTATTTACATCTGTGTGTCAAATTGGGGAAAAAAAGTTTACCTCATACAGCTGCTATTTCATCTGTCTGAGAAGAGTAAGAATAAATAGATAACTGTTAAAAACAAAACCGAAATACAAACAAGCAAAAAAACTCTAGAACAAATCAACCACCAAACAGAAAATGTTCTAATTAAAGCTGAATGAACTGTTTCTTCAAGAAAAAAACAAATAAAAAACAGAAAAAAACCCAAAAAACAAACAAATAAAAAAACCCTACGACAAAAAATACCCCACAAAACCAAACAAACAAAAAACCCACTAACAAAAAAACCCAAAACAACAAACCAAAAACCCCAAGAAAAACAAAACCAGGCATAAAACCAACCAAACAGAAGTCCCCAAACAAATCTGGTTCTGAATTGTGTTGAAAAATAAAAGCATGTAAAAGGTGATGAGAAGGAGTTGGTGTGTTAGCTGTTGTCAGAAATTTATACATGCCAAAATCCACTTTTTAAAAATTCTTTTATAGTAGATTTTTAAGTATATTTATTAGATTTTTTTATAAAATAAAGCTTACTGGAAATTTAATGAGATTTTTCCTCATAGATAACATAAATATTCAAGGATATTTTATTTTATATTGTGAGGTTGTTGTTTTATTTTAGGTTTGGTTTTTTGTTTATTTTTAATTTGGGAATATTTACATCTCATGTATTTCGGAGCCTTTTTTAATATTATGACCCAGAATGAGTACTCTTCAGGGAGACCAACTCAATAAATTACTACCATTCATTAAATTTATTTTTTTAAACATTGTCATAAACAAATAGTGAAAGTGTTTATTTTACTGGATTAAACTCAGCATAGTAGTATTTGTTTGCTTTTTGAACTTAAAATATTGGAAGCATGGAGGTTTCACTTTCTCATACAAGAAAATTGTTAAAGTAGATTTCACACATCTAAAAGAAATCCTTCTTTCTTGCCACAAGTATTTAACCTAAGATTATATTACCATTTTGTCACAGTTTTTATGAAAATAATCAGAAAAAAAATACTGCAAAATATTAGTTTCATACAATCTTAGTGCTAAAAAGGTTGTTAGTAGCCACAAACGATGTGACTATGGTGTATAGCCTGGGCATAATTGCAATCTTTGCATGCTCTAGAACAGAAATGTTGCAAAATTCGTAGAAAGAACAGTTCATGCCTTTCTGCATCTTACTGTTTCCACAGAGTCCTATTTCACAGAGGTATAATAACCAAATAGCGTCTCAATATTACCTCTGTGTTTTTCCTGGACATTTTCTGAGCTCATTGCTGCTGTCAAATAAACACAACGTTGACCACTATGCACCGAGTTCACTTTCTCATAAGTGTAAAAAGCAGCAAAAATCTCTTTCTGTCCTAGAGGAGCAGAAAGGAAATTTTATTTATTTTCCTCTTTAAAATATAGAGTTTAACAACTGAATTGACAAAGCTCGAGTGTCTGTGACTGAAGGACTAGGGCTGAGATTGAGCTGTACAGGGTGAGCTCCCAAGTTTAACAACAGGACCAGCAACCCCGAGCCTCATTGTGACCCGGAAGCCCTTGGCAGGAGGCAGGGCCAGGAGCAACTGAAGGAGATTTAAATGAGTTCAGGGATTGCAAGTGACCCGGCCTGTGGTGAACAGGGGTGTGACATGGCAGTAAGGCCATTGCAGGGCAGTTTGCAGAGCAGTTTGTGCAGGCAGGGCAAGCAGAAAGGGCTCCTCCTCTCTGACCATTAGAGAGCAGCCAATAAAGGCAGCAAATTGTAGCTGATAAGGAAGAGCAAAGAGATCCTTTTAGCCCCAGTCTTATTAGCATACCACGTTAATTTTGCTCAGTTATGGTGTTGACACTCCCTAAAGCTCAATCTCATGTAACTGTGAGGGTCACTGAACCAGCTGTGGCAGAGGCCCCCGGCCAGACAGACGATGGTGGTAGATGGAGCTCTCCAGGTCACAGAGTGCCTGATGCCTTTTCTTGAGGCTGGGGCTGGCAAAGAGTTCTTTTACAGAAGGTGGGCTGTGGCTGAGGAGATGTGTCACCAGGTGAAGGAGCTACAGCAAGAAGTGAACAGGCTGAGTAGTATTGAAGCGAGGGAGCAAGATACTATTTTCAGAGATGATACTGCCTTAAGACTCTTGGGAGTCTCAAACCTCCACTTTAGTGGAGAAGCAGATGGACTCAGAACCCTGCAGGGTAATTAGTCAAAGGACTGTTAACCAAGGATTTGTTACAGGTGAAAGCTAGAAGCAGGTCCCTGCATGCACCAGGAGGAAGGTTTCTCCTTCTTCTCAGAATTTGACAAGTAAGACTGGTACCTTCTCCAACAGGTATGATGCTCTGGAACTAGGCCAGACAACAGATGAGATGGGCGAAGGGTGTCCTGGGACAGTAGCTGAGCAGGGATCTTCTCTGGCAAATAAGGCAAAAAAAGGAAGGTGTATACCCAGTGGAAGCAAGGTCAGGTGACACAGGAAAAATACAGAGATGCTGGTTGCCACTGTAGAGAGAAAATTTCTGCAGCCAAAGCTGAACTGGAATTGAACCTGGTCAGAAATGTGGAGGATGATGAAAAGAGGGTTTTTTTCAAATTATATATATATTATATATAATGTGTATGTATATATGTATATATATGTGTAATGTGTCTGTGTGTATATATATGGCTGTGTGTATATATATACACATATATATACATATATATACATATATGCATACATACATATATATATATATAATGGCAATAGGCAGTATAAAAATGACATTGTTCTATTACAGGATGAGGATGATCACCTCAAAAAGAGGTTTCCCAGAGAGGTTGTGGCAGCCCGATCCCTGGAAGCGTTCAAGGACAGGTTGGATGGGGCTCTGAGAAACCTGGTCTAGTGAAAATTGTCCCTGCTTACAGCAGGTGCATTGGAACTAGATGATCTTTAAGGTCTCTTCCAACCCAAGTTATTCAAGTCTTCTATGATTCTATGAATGGATAATTATTGTCCTAAAGAGGACAAGAACAAAACAGTCCTTCAAAATCCATAGAAATATTGGGTAATAAAAATGTAGAGAGGGAGATTTCCAGGGCACTTTTCTTCTTCTCATCTCTAATTTTTAAAAATTCTGTTTTTGAAGAATAGCAGCTTCATAATTATTTTCTGCAGACAAGAAGCTATGTGGCTGGGTGTTGGAGGTTGAGAGGTGTGGAATTTTTTCCCCTTCCCTGTCGCTAGGTTACTAATGACCGGATACTTAAGGACCATTAACTTCTTTTGTAAGAGACAAAAGGGCTAGCTGGGAGTGGTGAGGAAAGAGCAGAGGTGGTCATCAGAGACAGCACTCGACCACCGGCTACCAGGCAGGCAGCAGTGGGAACTGCAGACTGTGAGCTCCTCAGGTACCATCGGCAGAAAGTTNGCACTTCAGCACTGCCCGCACCCACAGAGCTGACCGCGCCACAGCGCCCCCTGCAGCTGCGCGGGAGTCATCGCACCCGCCCTGCCCGGCCGGGAGCCCGACAGCGCCCCTGCCGGCTGGGACCGGAACTGCACCAAGCGGGAAAAGCATTTGACAGCTCAGAGACTTCTGTCACCGCATCTTCTGGTTTTTGTTTGTTTGTTTGTTTGTTATTGCTACTGTTGTTATTGATTGTTTGCTTTGCCATAGATACTAGTAAAGAACTGTTATTCCTTTCCCCATATCTTTGCCTGAAAGCCCTTGATTTCAAATTTATAATAATTTGGAGGGAAGGGGGTTCACATTTGTGGGTTTTAAGGGAGGTTTACACCTTCCTTAGCAGACACCTGTCTTCAAACCAAGACACTGGGGGAGCCTTATGATCTCTGACAACCTGTGTGGTAAATGTCCCTGATCAGACTGTGGCTGTGCTGCTCTTCAGCCTTGAACTGGAACCAGTTTATAGCCAGGAAACACAAAGCATTTATAGTTAAACATTTACATTATTCTGCATCCTTTGCTACAGACTGTCTTTTATTGACAGTGAAAAATAAAGACACAGTCTGGTCCTCAGTTCTTCACTTGTACTTTAAGAAATGAGAAGAAACACCTGCAAAAATGTTGAAAGATTGTTGCTATTTTGTCGATTGTCCAACACTTCTACACTCTATTTGAAGTACAGTACAATGAATGGGGGAACTCTAGCCTTTCATTTTAGATTTCTGGAGACAAAACAGGCAAAAAAGTGTTCCTGCACTTTTCCAGAGAAAGAGTGTGCATGCCCTGCTTTGGTAAGTGTGTAAGCCACTTCAGAAAGAAAATTGTCAAAGAGCAACATGACTGAGCTTACAGAATAAATATACACAAGAAGGAAGTCACAGGTCTCTAATAAGAGCATGATGGCAACTGAAGTTAATCAAAGTATCCTATCCAGCTCCAATTGAAATGGGAATAGATCTCTCCCTCTCATTTATGGTGTTAAGTGATACTTGAGATTTTCTTCAGTACTTTAGGCTTTTGAAAACCAGAGAATTACCTGCGCTATGAGTTTGCACTCCATAGAGGAAAGAGGTCAGTTTATAGCTGTTTCTTCAAGGACTTCTTTTGTTTTGCTTTTCTTCCTTCCAGTAACTCCATTTCTCATCAGTCTCTGATAGTGAACAACCTTGTGCATATCCTAAGAAACTTCTCTATGTGATTTAGTTTTGATTTGAAGTATATCAGCCTTTTGCTACAAGGACATCTACAGTAACACGTTAAGAGTTCAATACATTTGCAAAGACATCCACTAGTATGTAGTGCGGGGAGAGCAAAGAAGAAGTGGAGACATTGACTGTTAAATGTGAAATTCTTTATATTTAGGATATTCTACCTGTATGCAAACATGAATATAATTTTATGGTTGAGAATATCAAGTACTATTTTCCTACGTTTCACCACAAGTTTCTTTCTACTTCTGTGTACGTCCTGGGGTTTTCCAAAGTTTCCATAATAGGCTTTAACACTTTGAAAATTATAAAGATGTTACTTAATATGGTTTGTTTTGTTGGCTTCTGGATTTGCTTTTTTTATCCTTCCCCCCCAAAAACAGAAGTTGAGTATCTGATAAAAGCTCAGTAGGAGCTGGGAAATGCAAAGATGCTTCCCTCGCAGATCACCAATATCTTGTCTCTGCAGGAGCTCCACCCCAGTCTCCCATGTCCTTCTGGGTTCACAACACAGCACAAAACGGAAGCCACTGACTTGCACATACATTATATTTCCAGAAAACTCAGGAAAGGGATCGATCCAGATCTTGATCTCTGTGGATTGTGCTTGTGTACTGGTTTGGGATGGAATAATTTTCTTCATAGAAAATTGTGTGGGCCTACAGTTCGGATCTGTGACCAAAAAAAGTTTTTGTAACATACCAAGACTTTTGCTATTGCTGAGCAGCATTTACACATTGTCAAGGCCTTTTCTGTTGCTCACCCTCCCCCACCAGTAAGTAGACTGAGGGTGCACAAGAAACTGGGAGGGGACACAGACAGGACAGACCACCCCAACCAAACAAACATATATCCCAGACCATATCATGTTGTGCTCATCAATAAAAGCTAAAGAAGGAAACAGGAAGGGTGGATGTTCAGTGATGACATTTGTTTTCCCAAGTAATCATTACATGTGATGAAGCCTGCTTTTCTGGAAATGGTTTAATCTATGGAAGTCCCCTGCTACCTAATGTATTTGGTACAGGGTGGAGGATCTATACCTGCTTCATGGGTAATACTTCCTTTAATCTTTGGGCGGCAGTCAAATACATTTGCACTGTCAAACTTCTCCAGGAACTAACACAAGGAGGAAGGTTGGTTTATAGATCAGCTTCAAATTTTGGCAAGAAAGGTTAAAGACTATTCAACCCAATCAATATAAGATTGCTACTGGATATATGCAGAAACAGAGTATAATATCTCATGGAAGGTTAGGGTTAAAAAGGAACATAGCTAGAAAGATTAATACCTCTGGCTTAAGACAGCTGCTGAGAAGTGCATTTTTGTGGCAATGACCTTTGTACCTAAACACCCAAAGTGGAATTTGGAATTTAGATATCCATTGCCTTTATACATATAGATCTGTAGGCCCACATGGCATATATTTATAAAAAATATTATGCTAGACTATAAATATAGATAGAATTAGAATAGATATAGGTAGAATTAGAATAGCTATAGATAGACTATAGATATAAATATAGAATTATAGAATGGCTTGGGTTAGAAAGTGACCTTGAAAGATCATGTTGCAACCCCTCCATCATAAGCAGGAACATCTTCCAATAGAACAGGTTGCTCAAAGCCCCCTCTAACCTGATATTTTCAGTGATGGACTGTAGACAAATTCTTTGGGCAACCTGGTCCAGTCACTAACCATCCTCATCAGAAAAATGGTTTTCCTTGTGCCTAAAGTAAACCTATCCTCTTTCAGTTTAAAACCATTGCCCCATGTCCTGTCACTACATACCCTTGATAGAAAGACTTTCTTCATCTTTCCTGTAGGCTACCTTTATATACTGAAATTCTCTCAGTCTTTCTTTTCTAGAAAAGGTGTTCCAGCCCTCTGATCATTTTTATGGCCCTCATCAGGACCTGCTCTAATAGCTACACATCTTTCCTCTATCAGGACCCTAGAGAGGGATGCAGTATTCTAGGTAAGGTCTATTAAGAGTGGAGTAGAGCAGGGAGAATCACCTCCCTCCCTCTTCTGGCTGAACTACTTTTTATGAGACTCAGGATATGACTGGCTTTCTGGGCTCCATGCTCATCGCTGGATCATGTCCAATATTTCATCCACCCCCGGATTCTTCTCTGTAGAGCTGCTTTGAATCAGTTAATCCCCTAGTCTGTGCTCATACTGGACGTTGCCCTGACCCATGTGCAGGACCTTGCATTTGGCCTGTTGAAGAGTTGATAGCTGGTGGTCTTCAGTGCTGAGAAATTAGAACTCAGTGTTTCAAAATCTCAGTCTTTTCCATCATTGCCTAGTATTTTCAATTTAAGTTGAGAATCTGCTGTTCCTGCTTATGCTGAAAAAAATGATACCCTACCAAACTATTCAGTATAAGACTGCTTGAGGAATACGGTGTTTAGCACAAGTACAACCTGCAAAATATCAGCATGAATGGTATTTCAAAGTATTCATCTCAAAGGAAAAAGCAAACTTTGACAGACACAAAAATGAAAAAATTGAAGAGAAAATTACAAGTCTATAAGTAAAACTATTCAGTATAATGTGCACTTTCATTAAAGCTCAAAAAAAGAAGGTAGATAGTTACAAGAACATATAACTGCAAAGCAATCACACAGCAAGCATTTCTGAGATGCTCGATAAACCAGAGCTGAATAAGGAATGAACTTGAAAAAACAAAAATCCTTGTGAATTAAAATACATTTATCTATCTATTTGAAATACTTTCACATTATTGGTATGCACGAAGCATGTAAGATATTGTTATCATGGCAGGAAGACAAATAATCACTTAGCTGGTCCACTCTTTGTTTCAATCTTAAGAAAATGGTGTGTTACTGGTTATACGAATTATCAGTGGATTTACAGGATTTAGCAGTTAGGAGCTGCAGTTTATTCAGCATCAAAGCAAGTACAACAGAAGTGCTGAAGCAAAATTGCATCATGAACATTATAAAATCTCAAAAGATAAAACAAATATATCTGTATAATTTTCTTTTGGAAAAAAAAGGGCAAACTTTTTAATAATGGTTTTATCATTCTTCTTGCCTCGTGTATGTTTTCACAAGTTAAGAACCAGGATTACCATCTCAGAAAAAAAGCAACTAATATATATCATTTTATACTGTGCAGGAACTCTCCTCTATCAATAGGTACTGAATTAAAATAAAATATGACAGATAAGAATTGTAACACTACAATAAAACACCATATACACATGCCTTACTTTCATTTAATTTATTTAAAGAGTTAATTAATAGTCTGTATCTTTATATTTTAACAGGAATATCCAAGTAGATAACATTTTCACTGACAAAGTAACATTAATTGCTTTAAAAAATAATGTTATCTGTGAGGAGTTGCCTTTGTTGAAGCCATTTTTTTCTGACTATTTTACTAACGAGCTGACACAATGATAATGCTATTGTACAACCACTTCTCCCATTTCTTTTTTATCAATTCTGAGAATGCTTTTCTTGGCAACCATCCGCAAAGCATCATCTGCCTGCATCCTTCAGATCTTTTTTTATATTTGAACTTAGAACATCATCTGATTTCAATTTTTCTTTCCATCCTACCCTTCTAATTCTGTCTACTCATCTATTCACCCTTTCAGTTGTAATAATTCATTTTTCACTTTCAATTCTCCAAGTTGTCCATTGCTGCTCTCATAAAACACCACCTTTAGAAAAGTCCTTACACTCATTTCAAGCTATGCCTACACTGTCAATCTTCTCTTTCCCAGTAATTTGCTTCTCAACTCTATTTTATGTCCACATTCTAATTTATTTTGTTCTCCCCACATGCAATTGGTATTACCTTCTGCGGTCTTTCACACATGTCAGTTGTTTCTAGTCACCCTAAATCTCCTCTTCAACTGAGTCCTCAGACCGAAAGGTTCTGTCACAGCTAATATTTCTTCACAGATCTAGAGACAATGAATGGTAGTGAAAGTGGTGTTCATTGTTTAATACATATTTGACAGAGGAGCTCAGATACTGCAGAACTGGAAGAGCAAGAGCCTACAATAGTGAAAAACTTCATTACTAAAATCAAGTTTCAGAAAGATAATGAAAGTATGCATAAACAAGTTTAAAAAGAAATAGTTATATTAGGGAGTATATGCTGAAGAGTCAGATGCTACATTTTATGATCTGTAAATGTGAATTACCAGAAAGGGCAAGAATTAATAGAAAGGGTAAATTTTTTTTTATATGAATATAATTTACTTGAACTTTGACCAGGTTAACTGTTAATGACTTTCTGTATTTATTTTTGGTAGGTTTATTAAATAACTACAGTGTGCATTCTTTCAAAAAAGAAAAATAAATGGTGCAAGAATCAATAATGAATTGCACACAAGGAAAATAAACTGAACAAATCAAATCCTGGACTAAATTCCTTCAAAAATGAACACTATTGGGACAACAAAGTTTAGAAAAATATTGAGCAACTTCTGGATAGCATTTATCAAGCAGCATAAAAGTGTGAATTTTAGCTTTCAAAATCTAGAAAGATAAATCATCTTTATTTTACATTTTATCAGAGTTTTAATGTGCTCCAAGCACAGTATCTGTGTTGTTTAAAATAGAAATAAATAAATCAAAACATAAAAAACTGCTTTCTTCAGCTGTTTTACCTCCAAAGATCTTTAGTTCATTACTCTTTTGGAGAAGAAAAACAGATACAGAAATAAATCAATAATATTTATATTTCTAATGTTAGTTTTCCACAGAATAAGTTGGCTTTATCTTAAAATAATTGTCTTTAATATTACCAGATGCTTTATTAAAACAAACAAACAAAGCCAACAAACACAACCATATGGATATCTACATGCATAAATATAATGCACATCTACATGCAGGTGTGTACATGCAAACACAAAACAAATTTTTTCCTTGCAAGTTATATCCTTATGTGTTGGATAAAGGCCCATAAATAACGTTTCAGATAACAGCCCCTACTACTAACCCATAAGAAATAGAATTCCTTTATCCTTACAATCTGTTGACATTGCCCGTGCACTCTTAAACTGAAATATCAAAGCGAATATGTTTTTAAAGCCTTTAAATATGTTGTTCAATTCAGTAGGAAATTTTGCATTATGGAACCAGTTATTAATTATTTATAGTTTTCCAGCATTGCAGGTGAATCTATTAGAAGTTCTTTTGCATCTCACTTGTAATGAACTAGGTTATCCAAATGCAAAATAGTCCCTGATTATGGTGTATTAAATCAAATTAGTTGGTCATAGCCAGGCTTGTAAAATCTGGAGAGGAAATAAATAATTCCTAATGTTAAAAAATATTATCTATCTATATATCTTGTCTATGTGCACAACACATAATTTCACTGTAAATAAAGATTTCTTTCAAAGTGTTGTATAAAACTTTAAGGTAATTAGGGCTCATGTCTGCTGGGACTTTTTTACAATTGAGATATAAATCCCAGTTGTAGCAATATAAATGCTAAATGTGCTTATAAAAAATAAAAATCATCCAATCATTTAAATTAAATCTATCATTAGCTGCATTGACTAAAATAAAAAGACGTAGTTCAAGTTATGAATTATTTAATATATTGGATGTGAACAAGCATTTGCTCAAATAAAGGAAAAAAAATATTTTTTACTTAGTTGACCCTTTCTAAAACAACTTGTATGAACGTTTGCAATGAAGGGTGCCTTTAACCCACAGTCCTGACCATTGGGTCTATATATTTCCCCTTAATCTGAGTTAAAACTATTTCAGTAGGTAAATTCTCTTTCACACTTCCACAGTTTACCTCTGAATCAGTCCACACCAAGGATACTTTTTTCTTACCTTAAATATGTAAGTTATCCTCAAATACACAACAGCTTTTTATCACTGTATTCTATTTTGCATGTGTGAAAAGCTTAAAAAAACCCCAAGGAACTGAAGAGCAAGAAGAGATATGATCAGCTATTGGACATAACAATGAATACTCAACAAATGAAAGGAAGATGACAAACAAAATTGTCATCAAAGATGCATCTTTTCAGTTCTGTGGTTATCATAAATGCCTGATTTTCAGTTTCAAAAAAGAGACTAACACATGCTGGTTTCTCTTCCTAGCTGCTTTGTATTGTGCCAACAATGGGAAAAAACCCTCCAGTCTTGCAGAGCTTGGTGCCTTATAATATATCACTTAGAGAAAATCTTCACAAGGAACTTAGGGTATGTTATGACAACTCTTGTTACTTCAGCTACTTAGTACCCTCTTGGGAGAAAGAACATGCAGCTGGAACCATGCGACGTTCTGTAACTTCAGTGGTTTGCTATGGTTTCTTCCAGGTGTAAGCAACTATAAAAGTTGAGAAGGTAGCGTAAATTGTCCCAAGAGTCTGGCTTGCCCCAAAGAACCCCAAGAAGTGAAAGTATGGTGCAAGTTAACTAAGATGGCTAAGCTCTATATTTAGTGTAGGTGGACCAGATCAAAACATGCAATCAAATATTCTGTGAGTTAAGGAGTTATTTATGCATCTCATATTCTTACCTGAACTCTGCATGTTTCAGGTACCAGACTTTTACAGTTTGGTTTTCAATCTTTTTGTTTTCCACTAAGAGTCCTTTTCTGCTAGTGATTTTCACCAGTAAAGCTTACCACCTTCTTGTTCAGACCATAACTTTAAATAATTGTAAACACACACACAGAGAAATATACTATAAAGATATATAGCTGTTCTTTTGAATGGTGATGTTGTTACGTTAATATTTTGTTCTTTTACTATTCTAGAGTTTCCAAATGTTTTCACTAGGGTATTTTTCATATGTAGGAAAAATAATTTACTTTAACATATTAATTAAAATTAACACAATAGGATGAGTTGATATTAGTCAATTTGGACTAATCAGTGAAAAAACAAAATAAAAGTAGGAAAGAAACCCCCCACTTCTTTTTTTGGTTTGTAATAGTATTCAAACATACATTGTTTTCCTTTATCATAATTTAAATATTTATTTGCTAGAATTTTGAATTTGTAAGTAATAAATTTTAAAATTTCAATTTGCATCTTTTAATTACCTTTTCCATTCTATTACATACTGTCTTGGGTGCAGGTGCCAAGTCCGTGGCAGTGGGGTCTGCAGGGGCCCCTGTGTAGACACCGCTGGCTCCGACAGACCCACCACAGGACATGGCTGAGCCCCACAGACAAAGAAGTGACACCTTGGGGAAAATGTGTTTCAGAAAGGCAAAAATGTTACACAACAGAGAGGGAAATGAGAAATAAACTTGCAGACAGAAAGGTCAGTGAAGAAGGAGGGAGAGGAGGTGGTCCAGGCACCAAGAGCAGAGATTCCTCTGTAGTCTGTGGAGAAGGTGATGGTGAGTCAGGCTGTTCCCCTGCCGCCCTTGGAGGAGATCATGGCAGAGCAAAGAAAAAGTGTCAGGAGGAAGCAGAGCCAGTGGAAAATTCTTATGCATTGTTTATAATTGATATATAAAATCTACTTTTATAAGCAATAATTTCACCATTTTGCATTACAGTATGTACAATCTTCCACTTGTTTATTTCATCATTCAAGCAAAAGGTAATGATGTCATTCTACCCAACCCATGATTATATTTGCTTAATCAAAGTAGTAGCATTGTCAGTATATCCTCCCTCTCACAGCCTGAGAGGCGTGACTGCAAATATGATTTCTCAAGCTATTGTTAGGTAGGAAAGTGACATTAACAAGGTAAAACATTTTCTCTTTCTTTCTCTCTCGCACTGTGACAGAAGTTGTGCCAGCTGCTCAGACACATGAACATGAGACTCTTGACTAGAGACTGGACTGTGTGCCTTACTGCAGGTACGTCAGAGAGACAAGTATCAGAACGGATCTGTTTTATTCAACTGGAACAAAAATGCTACCTGTATTTCAAAACTGAACTAAAATCTTTTATCACAGGTTAATGAAGAAAGTGGAAAGATCCAGAGTGACATAAATATGGAGCAAGAACTAAGCACATAAATAAGGCTGTACTGCTCATTTTTTCATAAGTATCACAATAGTGCAGGTGACAATTCTAGCACTGGCAAGTATAGCTGGCTTACTTCAGCTTCTACCTTTTCCAAACCAACATAATAATATTAATGCAAAAACAACCACACAATATTTAGTGTAGACAGGGCATTATATATTGGTGTAGGTGTTATCTGAACTCTATAAAATGCTGAGTTTAATTTCTTTACAGTTTTTTTTATTTATTTGTAGTGTTCAATTAAGTTGCAGATTAATAGTAAAGCATAGGCCCTTCTCTGGAAATAGCATGGCTTCTTGACATTTCTGGAAAGCATATATGATAAAATTTACCTTAGTTTATACAACTTTACATAACATAAATAGCGAGAGACTGGCTGAAATTTAATCTATCAAATCCAAACATCATAAATCAACTAAGGGTTTGTTTCAGGAGTTTTTTTTCTGTGATAGAGTGTAACAAGGGGAAATTAATGTAATGTGATTGTCAAAATTTAAATATGTGTCAATATTAATATATATCTCTTAAAAATAATTATGTATACACAAATGTAATAAACTGGCTACTGACATAAAATTGAAATTACATATAGCAGATAGCAATCATGTAATAGAAAAAAGCCTCACTAACTAATCTTTCTCAATTTTAATACTGGCTAGCTGGCTTTGGTCCCATGCTGTTCTTTTCAAGATGAAGAAAAATTTAGGATTGTAACTGCAGTTATTTGGTAGCTGAGCGAACAGACTAAAAACCTTTCTTTGTCTCATTTAAGTTGTATAGAGTTTAATGCTGAAAAATAATCCTTGTCAGGATCCTGCCTCATCCTGTTGAAGACACATAGTATAATATATGCTTTTTCAGTCACCATATGAAAACATATTAAGATTCTAAACTTCAATAACTCTACAGATAAAAATCATATTACAGCAAAAATTAAAGTTCAGGTCAAACTGAGGAAAGACAGAATGATAAAAAAGTGAGCATAACCAGACAGTTTCTTCTGAGCACAGACTCATAAGCAATGAATGCAGCACTAAAATTACAGACAATTTGGAATCAGAAAGCCTGTATTCAACTCTTGTCTGTTTAGCAGCAATGAATACAGATAAATAAAATTTTATGACAGGGCAACCACTTACTTTATCTTTTTACCAAAAAACATGTTGATTCCTGCATATTTTTTTGTTTACATGCTGTTGTTATTTCATGTCTCAGTCATTAAGTAGGATGGACACAAGATTTGCAGAAAAAAATTCACTTTAATTACTTCTAAATAACTTACACTATGCAAAATTAAACAAAACAGCACTGGGATTAAAAATATCCGTATTACTCTCACAGGTACAAAACACAGTTTTTAATTCCCTAAAGTAATTCAAAGCAGTGTGATGTATTTGGCTGCCCTCTAAACAGTGTGACAAAACATTTTTTCATTTGATATTGAGATGCAAATTAAAAATATTCTTTCTGGGCAGCTGTGAAAGCAACATAGTAAAGGATTTATTTGAGGAGCATAAATTTAGGAGCTCCAACCATTTTATCAAACTAATTTCCTTTTTTTTTTTCCCCAGACCAAAGAGCTGAATGACTAATTTAGTGGGAAAACAGTTCAACAAACAAATTTTCTATCCCTCAAGCATTTCTTTACATCTAGGCTCCACAGTCTTTTGAAATGACTTATGTCAGGGCCATTGAGATTTCTATTCTTAGAACAGTAATTTATTTTTCCATAGAATTACTATCAACTGTTTTGTAGTCTGCAAGATATGGAGGCAATAATAGTGAAACATTCACATGGCCCATTTACTGGATGAGGCTGCATAAATTCCATCTGATTACGTATAAGTGGTTATTAGGATAGGATCTCAAACAAGAGTCACAAGAGAGCTATAAATCCTCAAGCTGTCTATTACAGAGTCATTTTACAGGATCTGTGGGTTTATGAGTATTGGATACTTTGTTGACTATGATTTCTGGACAATACATGGCATTTTTACAGGCTAGCTTCAAACTATACAGTTCAAGGGCCAAACAAGCCTGTACTTTTAGATCAGATATATTAAAAGCAAAGGGGAGAAATAGTTATTGATAACAGAAAACTCCTTTGGTGCTTGACAGACCAGAAATGTTAAGCCTAGGCAGATTTCATGAGGCATTATGAAGTTCTGAAGAGGGATAAGTTTTCTTATGAGGACTGAATGCAGTAATTTATCAGCATAAAGCTTTGAGTTTGCATAGATCCTTGGGTTGTAGTGCAGGGAAATGACAGAAAAGTGTCAGGGGACAATTTTAGAACTAGTAGTTTGTGCCATTAAGACACAAAGGCCTGAATTCCTTAAAGTTTACTTGTTCATTAATTTATTCCTTTTCAAGATGTTTCATCCCTACTGTGATCCAAAGGCTATCTATGATCAGAGAGAAGTTCCAGTGGGGCAGAAAGAAATCCTATGGTGCTAAAAAGGCTTTGATGGAGATCCTATTACTGAGAGTATCCCAAGGTGCAAAAAAACATAGGAGATCACATTTAGAATATTGCACTTTTAAAATACTGTTTCAACCTTACTGATTATGGGCGACACTCTTGCACTATACTCTCAAACCTTTTATTTAATGCTATCCATGCAATGCAAATTGCAGACAAATGCTCGTGTCTTTAATTTTCCTATTTTAATTTGAGAAGTTTGTCCATTTTGAGCAGAAAACCTATGAGCAACTTTGCCCTGGAATCATTATTTATTTACATAGAACTAAATATTTATTTCAGTTTTGTATAGATGTTTCTGCTTTTTAGTATCTCTTATGAAAAATAAACTTTGGCTAATAGACACTTCTCTTTCCTGCACAGAGAAAATCTTCAGGTGCAAACTTGGGACTTGGTATAGCATGAGCAAAACCAACTATTTTTGGCATGGAGAAAACAGAACTTAAAATAAATTTGAATTTTTATTGAGTTCAAAATAACCAAGATGTCTCAGGACATGACAAGAGGAAAATACCTTTACCTTTGCCCAACTGATATTTTTTTCTGAATTTAAATTTAGGTTAAGGGTGTTGTGTAAAACTGTTTATTTGTGTCTTGATGGTTGTGGTATTTGGAGGGGTTTACATCTGCTCACTCTTTGAATCTCCTCTGAACTTCAGTAGCTGCATTAATTAAGATTCAGAATGGGACCGGATAATTTGAGTTCATATTTTAAAAAAACAAAACAAAGCAATGATACTTAAGAGCCCTGAAGATAATTGCTTTACATCACTGTTTCTTAAAGAACATTGAAAATACCTCTTGAAAGTGAAAAACTAATAATTACCTCATCATCAAAATAATGATATTAATTCAAGAAACTATCTTTTTTTAAATATATTTTCCATTAAGAAATATCTCTTAGTCTACTTGAAGAGCTTCACAATCATACTTTAGCAAGTGAAGCAGAATCTCATTGTTTCTTATTAGAGTACTGCTATCTTGAAAAAGTGGATCGCCAGAGGAAAATTATAATTATCCTTTTAAGTTCAGACTGGTAGCAGATCACCCAATTTCCTGACATCCTGCACCTTGCCTGATATCAGCAATGTAGGCAGGGAAGCTCCTGCATTATTCACACAAGGTATTCGCACTGGGTACGATGATGCTACTGCTGGGTAGACAAGATGTGTCACGGCTCTCACCCATGTTCAAAAGGCTTTGGCACTATTAGCTGGTGCTGCCGGATGACCCCCACACTAAATGTCACTGATAGTCCATTGGAGTCATGACATCACTAATGAGCCTGGTTCTGCTGTCAGGGATTGGGTGTGTTGTTCCTAATCTTTCTTACTGTGTCAATGAAACTTTGCATTATGATATTTTGTCAGACTCCATTTCTGTTCAGACCACAGAGCAGGAGCAATCAATGTCAGTCTTTCATGGAGGAAGAGGTTTCCCAACAGAGAGCTGTGCCTACCTGGCTGTAGGCCAGCTACCTCGTTATAGAATCTGGAGAGAAAAGCTTGGAAAATAAAAAGATTTAATAGATGGAAAGTGAAGGCAGACAAATTCAACTAGAAACAAGTTTAAAAAATAAGAAAACAAAAACAATAAATCACTGTAACTATTTGCAGTCACTTGGGAATTTCCAAGGAGAAACCACTGGGGGGATTTTTGGAAGCAAGGTAGTGTTTTGTGTTTATGCAGTGTGTTTGCTTTAAAACAAAATAAAAAAAATTACACCCATTTAGTCAGGAGCAGATAATTACAGTGGGGTATTCTTGCCTTATAATATAACAGAATAATTACTACAGTTCAGTGCTGTTTCTTTTTGTACTGAAAGGGAAAGAACAGGAAAGACAGAGAATAGCAAAGATGAGAACAGTAGTATCATAATAATGGAGCCAGTTCAGATTAAAATAACGTAGGGGGACTATGCTGTTTGAGATCCTAATTAGGCCACAAAGTCTGCTTTATTTATTTAGTTGTATTTTGCTTACAGTACTGAGTCTGTAGTACAAGTCTCTTGAATTCCTGTAATTGATCTCCTGAAATCAGCTCCAGCACAAAGACTTCATTATTATAACACTGCTGATCCTCTTCAGGGTTAACTCTTGTCTCAAAGTGGATTGATCTGCACTAACTCCAAAGATATCTGTACAATAATACCGATTTTTGAAATGATTATATCAGTTTCATGTTGCATTGAAATTCTTCTCGATATCATTCAGTCAAAATCATAATTGATCCTTGACTGTCTTTTTCTCCTTCTCCTCAGTCAGTTTTGGAAGTCCCTACTTGACTAGACCCAAGATAGTACCTGGTCAGGAGAAAAACATCTTTATTTCAATTGCATTCAGAATTTCAATTTTTCAGCTTTTACTAAACATTGGTGGAAGCACTCAAGAGGTGAAAATCATGGTGGTCATTTTAAACAAATTCCTTCAGATCATCTGTGTATCTGGTCAACTATTCAGATATCAAAAGCCAAGATATTAATCTCATCTTCTGAAATTCTGACTACTTCATACATGGCAGCAAAATATCAGAAAATAAAGTCCTATATTCATGCATGTGGTCACTAAGGTCATAGTCAGAGCAGAAGACACGTTCTTCCTCTGATTTAATATACCCTGGAGTGACTTCTTTCTATCAAATCACTTGGCATATTGAAATAAATTATATACTGCAGATTTGTATCAAACACATGGTTTTATTTATTAAAAATGCTTGCTTGGAATTACCATTAAATAGTAAAGAAAAAAGGGACACCTAAGGGAAACCCTGGTTTGCCGCAATTTCATTTAGAAAGATTTTGAGTTTTAGCCCTTAACATCTCCTTTAAGACATAAAGTTTTAAGTCATTCTGTATATTTGAGTTTTTTGGGTTTTTTAATCTAAACTTTAAGGTACATGCATTCATATATCTTTTCGGAACTTTTAAAAATAATAGAAGCAACATATCTTGCTTGTCTTTAATATTTTTCTGTAATAATGATAAATTGTTTCTGTAATAATGATAAATTGTCTTCTCATTTGTTTAAGACGCATTGTGAAAATGTGATAATGCATCACATCTCATCAAAAAGACTGAAACAAAACTATGCCCATTAGATTTCTCTATCAATTTGAGTATTCGTTTTAAACTACTGTTTTCAACTGCATATTATTGAAAGATGTGCTCTTGCTTTATTTGAGGATCAATGGTCTCAAATCGTATTAATCTCTGTAAAAAAATAAGCAAGTGGATATAGGCAGGTGTCTATAAAGGAGCTATATAAATTTCCATTATAGTTAAAAGATTATCAATATATGACAGTATTTATAAAATACCAGGCCTCTTAAAGGATGGCTATAGAGACCTCCATCTTACAAGGAAATTATTCACCACCATGATGATCCAGTCCATTGCTTCAGCGATCACTAAAACTCAGCAATATTAAGACCACCCTAAAGCTGGAAAAGCAACTCCTGATGCAAATATGCTCAGTTCTACCACTTGCTGATGCAACAACCAGGACAACAGCTGCTGAAGGAAATGTTCAGTCTGTAACGTATCTAGTGGCTTAAAGAAGGGAAAAAGGGGTTGGTGAAGAAGGGCATGGATATTGATTATCTTCAAAGCTGGATTAAAACTCACAGTGATTTTAATAAGATATACAACAGAAACTATGAGTGAACTCAGACTTTATTGTTCTTACAGACCCAGATGACTGCCCATTCAATACTGTTTCTAGGCTTACAAGAAGATCCATAAAATGAATAGGGAACTACCTAAACTCCTTCAAGAACTCAGATAGAATAACTTGAATTTTTACCGCAATGGTGTAAATGGTGCACCATAATCTGTATGAAGGTGGCATAGTGTCCCTGTGACTTAAAAACATATCAGTGTGTTTTCACACAATTGTGAGGCCATTTTTCTAAAGTAAATATATACATGCTGTAGGCAAGATCCTAAAATGTAAGGCACATAGGAATGGTAAACCTGTTAAGAGCTCAAGCACAAGGGAAAAATAAAGGTTAAATAGTATAGTTAATAAATAAGTCAATGTGCCCAGATGTACTGAAGATTTGCTCATTGTATACAGTAAAAATACATTCTTAAAAATTAAAAGAAAGGATGAAAGTGAAAGTTAATGTGGATAGGTATATTAATTTCATTATTCAAATCAATAACTCCTATTGTTCTTGATGTGCTGCTATAAATTGAGTAAAATATCTGATTTATGAACTATAAGAATGAAGCTGCAGAAGGAGTTAATTTGCACCAAAATTTTCAGGAGTGACTAGTCTCCTTCAGTGACAGGTATTGTTAGGGTAAGACAGAAAGATAACATTTAAGTATCTGTTGAACCAGAGAATAAAAATCTATGACTGACATGAAGCAGTAGAATGTGGCATTACCTTTTACCAAGTCCACATCATCACATCAGAAACACCTGGTAAAAATGACACTTGGTTCTATTACTTCTTGTCACACATAAGCATCAAATTTCAGCAGCAACATTCTATGCAGTTATTTCTGCCTTTTATGGGAATGTAGATGCTTCTTTATTTCTAACTCCTGTTCTATCTGCAGTTCTGGGGTTCAGATGGCTGTGACCAAGAGTCAGAAAAAGAAATGTCAGACTACTAAATCTGCTCAAGAAGATATCTGACACTTTGATTGGATGTCAGCAGAGACATCTTGCATAGCAGAAGGATGCTATCAGTAGATCAGCCACACAGAAAGAATGTAATGAATCCAGTTACTGAGGATTCTAACTTTAGTGCTTTACTTAGAATAGACTCTGTCCTCACATTGTAGCTGGGCCTGCCACAAGCATGATTTGTATCAACTGGAATTTTATTGTTAACTCCACATTCATTTCTAAAATCATATCATGCTTTGTGGAAGAGTATGGGGATTTTAAGTGGCAATAAGAACTGAAAAAAGAAAAAAATGAACAAAAGTTTAGATAATGTCTTATGCTACACAATCCATGCAGCAATAACTCTCCATTGTTATGAGGAAGTTCCTAATAATTTGTGCCCCTGGCCACTAGAATGTCTCCAATGTCTCACTAGAATTTTTATTAATTCTTAAGGTTTCTTCTCCTGTGATGCATTGTTCACTGCAAGTTCACAGTCTATTGTATCTGCCTGCTGATTTTTCTGTATGTAAAAAGAAATATCCTATATCATTAATTGAGACACAGTGTCTATATCAGTGTGATACTGACACTTCTTCAAGTTGATATCATGTCACTGCATCATATTAGTACAGTTATAAACAATCCCTACATTTGCTGTGGGACTGTATTTGTTGTATTTTCCATATTTCAGAAAAAAAATCAAAACAATGTCTTCTAAATATGCTTCTAATCATGCACCTATCCAAGAAAACCCCTAGTATTTCACTGGTATCCTCAAACAGAATGTGCAATGTCAGACTAATCTCAATTTTAGGGTATTGTCTCACTCTACCTTCTCTGCACACTGCTATTTACCTTGCCTAAAGGTTTCTCCATTGTGTCAGTCACTGTAGGAAAAATTATTTCATTCTTCATTCTCTATTTTCACAAGATGGTTTTTTTGGAAGAGCATTAGCAAGTGTGCTGGCTTTTTGTGAGAGAAATAATGGTGTTCCTAAGAGTTTAAAAATATGTCTGTTTTTTTATCTTTGTTTTTTCCATGACAATTCTCAAACCCTCAGATTACTGAAGGACACATGGTCACAAGTATTTGCACCAAAGGTTCCTCTACTAGACAAATTTTAAAAGGTTTTAGTGCACATTCAGTTCATGCATGTGAATACAACATAGGTAGTCCAGAAAAGCTACTCATCTAAATGTTCCCATAAATACTCTACTCTGGGTTGTCACTAGCTACCAAGCTGTCTTTGCCTGTGACTGTGGTTACTAATATTGTATTGATAATGTAGAGGTACTATTATTGAAATGCAGATCTGTGATCCCAAACCAGTGAAAACCGACACAACAATCATTTGCACTTCCTTGGTGCACTTGCTGTAATCATGTAGATTTTTCTGCAAAGTATTTTCTTCTGCCATTATAAAGACTATGCCTGGAATACTTAACATACTATTATTTCCCAACGCACAAACACAAGATTGTGGAACAGTAATTTTTTTGTCCTTGTTGAACAAGAGGTCTAAAGCTGTGCACAAATCTGCAGCTATACAGTCACAACTTCAACAAAATTGGATTCCAATTTCAGAAGTAATTCCCAGCTAAACAAGCAAATTTTAATGCCCGCTTGTTTATTTATGTGAGTTTTACCATCACTGAGAGTCTTAGATTTTCTGTTAAATTCTCAAGCAATTCACATCTATATTCAGTGCAACACTGGGTAGCTAGGCACATTAAAATGTAAACTGAAACAGCCTTAACACTTGGTGACCAATTTAATGGTGATCTGTTGCATGACTAAGAGATTTTAATATATTTTCACGCCAAGGCTGCTTAAAGAGTTAGAGATGCATGTTATATCTTCCACTTACTCTTCTTGTGCATGGTCACTGTATTTTAGGACTTCTCTCAGATTACTTCTGGGTCTAGGAGAAAACAAAGTACAACATCCATTTTATAATATTTCTAGGCTGTATTTACCTACTGTTCAAATTCAATAGAGAGTTACACTTTCCAATTATTTAATGGGATAAATGAAAGCAATGACTGTATTTTCATATAACACTAATTCTGTGAAAGAGAATCCATTCAATCCAGCATTTTTTTAAAAAAGATACCTTTCTTTTTGAGAAAAAAAAATCCCAACTTTCCTTCATTAAATGAAGGTTCTTCCAAAACTTCACAATTAATCGTACAGAATATCAAGTAACAATTTTAAATAATTGCTTTAACAGAGATGACTGAAAAATATGCAGAATTCAAACCCGTGCTTATTTTAATCTTAAGAGACTCTAATAAACTAAACCAAGTTTCCATAAATTAAATTATTTTATGAGTACATTTTCACAGAAAAAATGAGCTATTAATGCTCCATTGTGGAGAAATGGCTCGAAGAGCAAGGCAGCCATGGAATGCTAGAGTCTTTGTCTCTGCAGATTTTGCCCCTGCAGAGCACAGAAAGGGCATTGTGCGAGCAGAAGGCAGAATTTTGAAGATAACTGCAAGGACGATGTCCTTGGTGGTCTGGAAAGTACCTAGGCCTATGAAAGAAAGATTGTAGTCAAGGAAGATGTCCTTGGTGGTTTGGAAAGTACCGAGGCCTATGAAAGAGGGATTGTAGTCAAGAGAATAGAAAAAAAACAGATCGTAGGGACCACGAGCAGGTGGGAACAGGTTGATGTGACTGTACAACTAACCAATAATAGAATGACAAGTAGTCTTACTAACCAATGTTTTTATCACATGTAATATTGCTAGGTGCTGCAAAAATGTACTTAAGGCTGTGAACCTGAAAAATAAAGGGTTTTTTTGAAGCTTGCTTATAAATCATATTGATTTGTGTGTCTCGCTTCGTTCACCAACGGAAAATGGCGCCTTTCTCTTAAATGAGGTTTCTCTTAAATGAGGTTTCTCTTAAGTGAGGTGACTCTTAAGTGAGGTGACTCTTAAGTGAGGTTTCTCTTAAGTGAGGTGTCTCTTAAGCGAGGTTTCTCTTAAATGAGGTTCCCCTTAAATGAGGTTCCCCGCAACATTGGTGACAGTGTGGATTTTACAATAAGTGACATTCTGCGACACTCCATAGCATACAAAGTACCCAGAATTATCATTTGGGCCCCAAAATAATCATATAAATCACATTGTTCCTTTCTGATTCTATTTGCCTGACCTGGCTTTTGAAAACAGGAGGCATTCCTTAAGTCAGCTTGAAGTGGCTTTGATTCTCACTAGAAGAGGATGGACTCAGCAGGGAAGCAGCAGAAGAAGGAGCTGCCAGGAGATAAGCAAGACCCAAGGAATTGTCAATCAGGACACTGTTCTACACTGCTGTGCGCAAGCAAAAACCTTAAGTTATATATTCTAAGTGAAATCTGTAACTCCCAGTTCTTCATGAATGGGAAGGCAGGAAAGAGAGAAAATTTTAGATTCTTTATTGGATGAGAGCCTTCAAATGCTTGATTATTAATTTAAAACAAAACAAAATCTGTTACATAATGTGAATAGCAAACTCATCAGAAATAATGGCCACAATTTTTAATAGAGTAAGTCAAATTCCCTGTTTCACAAAATATTACCACTATATAAATTTAAAAATAAATTGTCTTCCAAGACTGATTAGGGAACAATTATTTTTATACTGTCATACTTAACATAGAAATATTTTTATTCATTAGACCACAGAACAGATTTTTTATGAAATTATACACAATAGGAAATTAGACCCTTCCATTATTCTGTGTGGTTTATTTCATTTCATTACATTGAATTTTATGCTATGTTAAAGGTTAATGCCAGCATTACTGCCTTCACTGTCTGAGTTTATTGAAAGCCTTAGGACACATAATGTAGCAAAAACTACTTGTGAGGAAAAAGTAGATTCAACTTTTTTTCAGTGTGAGAAATGAAAAACAGATTAAGAAGGGGAGTTTTTTAATAACCAAATATTGAAAACACAACAGCAGGAGATTGCAAATACTCATACAATACTACTTTTTCACAAGTGGTCAATAGACCTAACGTAGAAAATCCTCATTTTGTGAAGTCTTGTGCTGATCAGTGTTAAAGCCCTGCACTTTAAGAGAGCAAAATAAGAATAAGAATGAAAATCTTGTTTCACTGTCTAAGAAAACAGGTTGCTAGCCCTTGTGGCTGCAGAGAAATGCATTAAAAACTAACCCAAAGATACCCAAGGGGCTGAAAAGACAGAAGTCAAAACTGTCTTTTCCATAAAAATGTCACAAGCTTTTTGGCCCTGAGTCATGTGTTTTTGCATTTTGGTCTTGGCAATATATTTGACTCTGACTAACTGAAGGTACTGGTTCAGAACCTGAAGGTGGAAGACAATTAGGGTGAAAGTGAAAAGGAGGTGATAGAGTCCATGATTGTGAGATAATAAAGCAGTGACAACAGCAAAACCATGACAATGGATTTGAAAAAAAGAAACAGTTCATCATACTCTGGAAACAGGTTGATATGGTAGCAAAGGAAGGATTTTCAAGCAAAAATAAAAGTAAGAAATGGAATTGCAGAGTGACCAATAATTTCCAGGATGCAGAATAGCAAGAACGACTGTGGAAGAAAGGTATGGCAACAAGTGTATATATATATGTATATATGGCAACATGAAAAATATTCATTGACTTGACATTAAAAAGAAATCACACCATTAAAAATTGAAATAAAAATTTATAAATCAGAATAAGCTAAAAAGGACAAGAGGAATTCAGAGACGAAAGATGTCAGATATACAAAGGAAAAAACCCAAAACTTTAACCTAGCAAGTATGAGATAAAAAATAAATGGATTTCTTAATAGTTGTCAGGAGAGGATATTGTGACTAATGGGAAAAACAAGTAGAAGATGAAAAAGAAAAGACTGAAAAGGTCAATTTCTTTTTAACAACATTCTTGAAAAAAGGGTTTGACTGTGATGAAACATTTAACAAGGAAAAAATGGGCCTGAATGAAGAAAGATTAAAGATTATGTAGATAAAGGTATTTCAGATAGCATGTTCTGATAAAATTTGCTGTATTTAAAGAAGACACTCAAAACTGTTTCTGAGTCATTGGTAAGTATTATGGAAAATTTGCAAAGGAAGAATGAAATCTCAAGAGACAGTGAAACAGCAAATACAGTATCTGTGTTTTAAAAAGATTAAGTGCATGTGGGGGACTTACTGCTGGGAATTGCAGCCATTTTAGGTATCTGAATAGATGCTAGGACAGATTATTAAACAATCCATTTGTAAACACCACAAAGATAATAAGATTGTAAGAACCAACTTAGAGATTTATCAAGATCAAATAATGTCAAACAAATCTAATTTCCTCTTTGCTCTGTGTAACTGACCAAGAAAGCAGAAGAGAGGCTGAAGAAGATTTTTTTTTTTTTTTTTTTTTTTTTTTGGCAAGGATTATAGCCATAAAATCTCAC
>VZTX01028412.1:25938-43804 GCA_013400915.1 Pardalotus punctatus
ACCAACAAAGCAGAAAAGAGGGTGTAGAAGATTTTTTTTTTTTTTTTTTTTTTACTTTGGCAAGGCATATAGCCATGAAATCTCACAAGCAAATTACAGAGAAACAGTGTAGAGTAAATAAATATAGCTATGACATTTATGGGGATGAAAATCTTTTCTCAAAGGGTAGTTATCACTTGCTAATTGACAGCCTTGGTGAAGTACTCTGGTGTGATCCATGTAAATCACATTTAAGAAATATATGTGTTCATAATTCCATTCAGAATATATACTGGTAACTCACAGATGTTTAAATGGGAATTCAGCAAAACTGTAAAGATTTCTATACTATCTAAAAAATAATCTAAATTAATTAAAAATGTTTTAAAATAGACTGATGATTTCTTCACCATGTTGAATAAGGATAATACTGTTTCATTTGTAGCTATAAGAAACAAAAATTAGGTATCAGATACATGGAATAGGCATACATCAAGAAAGGCTATTAAAGGAATTGCCAGAAACATATATTTGAGACTGGTTTAGTACTTTCAGTCTTGTGTCAGAGCAGAGGGTGGGTTAGATTCCTTATCTGTTTTCCTCATGTTGGGATGACATTATAGCAAACAAGTGAAACAGTTTTGCACTATATTTAGGAGTCTCTCCCCCCAAGAAAAAATAGTTGGTTGTGTCTAAGAAGCTTTATGATTCAAGTGTAGACAAATTTTCAGTGAATTTGATAGCTCAGTTTTTCTTGATACAATTTTTATTACATTTATGATTAGCTATTTCTTCCCAGACAAATAAAGTATACAAAATGTTAGTAGAAATTTGATTACTGATATTAGCTCTATTAGAGCCTGGTGCTAAAATCACCCTAGATTGCAAGTTCAATCCCTGTACAGACCATACACTTAAGAGTTGAACTTGGTGCTTTTTGTGGGTCCCTTCCATGGCACCTCTGCTCAGTCTGAAGGAAATTTCTGCCATTTTCCTATTAACAGGGTCAGCCAGTAGCAAAGTTAAGTGTGTTTTCCAGAAATACGCACAGCCACATGTGGATACACACAGGACAGGGACACAGCTGGTCACATAATCAGCCTCAGACAAGACTCTGTCCTCAAAAACCCCCCACTCAACACTCACACCTGAAGCACACACAAGCCACATCCCCTAATCCTCTTGGGCTGGCAGGGGCAAAAGATCATTAGTGCAGCACATGCACCACACTCCCCAGGGTCACAAACACACACATTTGTGGATCTCCAAGCACCAGAATGGCCCCTCGGCCCACCTGGCATCTCTACCCAATTACCCTTACCTGCCCCACAGGTCCCTAATTGCCAGCTGCTCCAGCTGTGTGCTCACTGCATACACACTGCATTAGTCCTATAAGCACACCAATCTTGTGGGTCCTCCTGAGATAAAACCTCTACCCACCTGCTATCCCTGCCCAAACTCAGAACTTCCTACTTCCCATCTGGGCCTGCTCTGAGTTTGCCAGTGAATCCACACACACAGACCCCACATGCTGGGGAAATATTACAATCCACCCCAGAAGGCGAGGGTAACCCAGGTTCTTGTTAATAGATCCCGTGGGGCAGATTAAACAACACTGAATAATCAGTTTTTGTAAATATCTACATGTAGGGTTTAGTTTAGAACAATTTGGTTGCAATAGAAAGCAGGTATGTAGCCGTTTTTGTTGTTATTACCTATAGTAATACAACAATATAAAAGTACAAAAATAACACTTAAGAAAATGAAAGAAGAGAAAGAAAGGATAAAAGTAGAATGATATATGGTCCCCACCCACTGGATCCTGTAACAAGACTTGGTTGTTGCAATTTTGATTTCCGATGGTCAAAGTGAAGGTCACAGTCCTGTCAAAATGATGATCTTGATCTGTCAGGGGTGGGAAAAGTCCATGAAATCCAAAGATATCATGCCTTATATTCACTCAGGTGGGAATGCCCAGTCTCCCCTAGGGGAAGGAGCATGACAGTGAATGAGTGCAGTTGAGTCCATCATGGCCCATCAGCAGAGATGGATACCTTCAGGCTACCTGTGAATGTCCTGGTACTTTCCAAGGAAGTTATCACAGCTGAGTTCACTTGAGTAAGAACAAAGAGACAGTACCTCACCTGCTTTGCAGGGTTTGCCTCCTTTTTTATTTCATTCAACAGCAGCGGTAGCCTGAGGTG
This sequence comes from Pardalotus punctatus, assembly GCA_013400915.1. Classification (NCBI taxonomy): domain Eukaryota; kingdom Metazoa; phylum Chordata; class Aves; order Passeriformes; family Pardalotidae; genus Pardalotus; species Pardalotus punctatus. The sequence goes on from VZTX01028412.1 coordinate 28,122, forward strand.
TCAGCTGTGCTCACCCTCTTGCTTTGTCCCTCATTGTTTGATCCATCAGCATTCCAATCTCTCTTCCAGTCCCACTTGTGGATACATTCTTCTCCCCAGACCTCCAATGATCAGAAAATAGTGCCCCCTTTATCTTATCTCAAGTTCCCATCACAGTCCAAGTTCCAGTTAGTAAGCATATTTGGAGAGGGGTGGGCTTCGGTGGTCAAAGATGAAGAGCTGCTTCTTTGCAGTTTGCTACAGTGGACAAAAGTCCTCCGATGATTGTCACTGCCTGTTTGACCGCCCGAATGGTCAGTGCGCGACGGGAACATGCGTGCCTTGGCAGAGACTGCTTTTTGTGTTCCTCGTAATCCGGTGGTTGGCTCCTGCTCACAAGCCTGGAGCCCTTCGCAAAGACCTCAGCTCGGTCTGGCAGCAGGCAATTACTTTGTAGAGATGCAATGGGGATACAGGCGATGGGAAGGATTTAGTTGCCATGGAGACCAAGCCTTTATTCCCCAACAGGAGAAGGAAGACTCCACAGGGGGTGGCAAAAAGAACAAAGAAACAACCATTGCAGAGGGTTTTAAGGGGAGCAAAAAAGTCCAAGGGGAGGAACAACTGCTTAACCAATGGGGAAAGATTACATAACCACAAGCGTCCAATGAACGAAACAAAGGGGAGCGGTACATTTAAATGAACCAATCAGGGTACAAAGAACGAAGAACTTTCCAGCAACTAACACATATGAAATAAGTGGGAGGGGAAAGGGGTGTAAACTAGAAGGAGAGAGGGGTGTAACCAAAGCATTGAAGGACAATTTAAGAGGCAGGAAATGTGGGGAATTCCCCAGCCTGCCGTCTCCCTCCCCCTCAGGCTCACTGTCCTGAGGGGGAAAATCAGCCCAACTGATTCAATAGGGAAGGCAGGCTGGCTCACTGCAACAGATGATTTTAGCAATGCTTAAGCCACTAACTATTTCAGCCTCTCAGGAAGATACAGACACTTGCACCCAGCAGTCAACACCAAGTACACTGGGGTTGTGTCCCACGGTCCTGCTCCAGCCACAGGCAGAGAGCCCTCTCCATTTGCTTTACTCATCCCAGTCGTCCCCTTGGTAGCTGGCACTGAGTCCTTGCAGCACTGTCACATATGGGATAGACAGTAAGCTTATGTGGAGAGATCATTAACACAAGATTTAATGCCACATAGGAAAACAGTACAGATTTTGATGATCAGGCACAGACAGAGAAACTATACAGACTGCCTGTGTTTTATGCCCTTTTCTGTCTATTCCCCTTTTTCTTCCTCCCAAGTTCCTTTTTTTTTTTTTTGTATATTGGTCTATCTGCTTGTAGTTCCACTGACATACCTCCAAACACCCCAAATATCCAGGATCCTCATGTTTGCATCCTTGTCATCTGCAAAGACCAGGTTGGCCCTCTTTGAAGTGATGCCTGCAATTTTTTGGTAGCCCGTTAGTGTGACCTACAATGTTGGTTTCTTGTTAATTGTCTCCATTGTTTTTTTGTGAGGTCTGCCTCCTCCTTTTCTTTATCATTCTGCTTCAGAAAGTCTTTTGTCCTGGTTTTGGCTGGGATAGAGGTAATTTTCTTCACAGTGCTGTGTTTTGGATTTAGAATAGTGTATTGGGACTGGCTGAGACAGAGTTCATTTTCCCACAGCAGCCCTCACAGTGCTGTGCTTTGCCTTGGTAGCTGGAAAGGTGTTGAAAACGCACCAGTATTTTGGCTGCTGCTGAGCAGTGCTGGCACAGCATCAGTGCCTTCTCTCCAACATTCTGCCCGCACCAAGGGGCTGGGAGTGGGCAAGATAATATACTGGGAGGGGACACAACCAAGAGAGCTGACCCAAATTAACCAAAGGGGTACTCCATATCATATGATGCCAGATATAAAAGCTGACTAGTGCCTTCAGAACTGGAATTTTCATGATGTTAGAAAACTTGGTTCTTAAGGTGGAAGACTGAAAAGAACATTAACAAAAGTATGTTAACATATTACTTTTAATTTTAGGGTTTTTTCTGTCTTATGAGTTTAATGTTGTTCACCTAGTACAAGCCTACTTATATCATGCACATGATCAACACAAGAGACAGCAGCTTGGTCCATATATTCTCTGATTTTTTTAGTCTTTTTTTCTCCTCATTTTTCTTTCTATGCCACAATCTATTTCAAGCAAAAGGGAGAATGCAATTTTCTACCAACAACCATCCATTTGGCACCTTTATGGGTGTGAAAGAATAACTATTCAGATTAATGGCGACTCATGCAGTGCTGAGTTCAAGTGCCTTCTTCAGACTAATTTTTCCAAGGCATACTGATGCTTTAGTTTTGAATTGCTGGGTTAAAGCTAACTTTTCATGCTTTGAGGTAAAACTGGATAATATCAGTTAGTATCCATTGAGATGAGATAAGGTGATATAAAAGAAAAGCTTCCATGCATTGAACAAAATGGGACATAATAATTTCCTTAAGCCTTGCTATAGCTACAATGGGTATGGCATTTGTTCCATATGGAATATTTTTTTCTTATAATTTGTTGTAACTGAACACAAATTTTTAAATTATTAAGACTTCCTTGTCATCTATACTTACTTTAAAAATATAATTGCCTTGAAATCTTTTGCTTACCAGAGAAAGCAAGAGAGAATGCAAATCTGTTAGTATCTGATGATCTGTTCTGAAACAGGTTGATTATGACCACTTCTTACAAAGGAACATTGAAAAGTCTACCTTGGTGCTGCCTCCTGCTATCTATTGAAGATGAATGTCTCAAAAAGTTACTAAATTCAGTAATAATCATCACATTACCCAGCATCTAAAGAAGGTATAAAGAAGACCCAGAGCAATGGAAAATCACAGCCAGAATTAAGCTACAGTTGAATCCTGAAACTAATTTTGTAATATGATGTCCTAAATTTTGAATGTTGCAACCAGAGGCAAAATTGAGGATTGGCTTTATCTTTGCTAGATTAAATACAAGTTGTGCAGTAGAAATGGCAGCAGCAACTTCAAGGATTGAGAAGTAGAATTCACATTGGTCTTGCAAAAAAACTGCAGATTAAGACCTAGATGCAACTGACTTGGATACTGCTGAACATTCCAGGGTATTCAACAGATTTTCAAAAATTATTTAAAATAAATAAATTAGTACCAGCTAATAGAGTTGAAATTATTAAGAAAGGAGATGTTCAAGCTGTATGAATATTGATAACAGGATGGAAGTCAGGAGTCAGGAACATACAGCGTAGAGAGAAGGATTCGGTGGGCTTATCCTGTGGGTTATCCACTAATATAAAAAGATGCCTGAATTCCTCTCCATATACCTCATTTGGAATTTCTATTCCCCTGTAGGTGAATATATAACACTTTGAAAGCTAGGAGCACAAAATTAGGATTATTTAGGTTTACATAACAAGTAGCCCAAATTCACAAGCCTCTTAGAGTAGCTAACCGGAAGTGTGAAATATTAAAGCTGGGAAGTGGAATTGGATGTTTTAGAGAGACAATGTAAGTAGAACTCCATTTAGAGGAAAATTCAAGGTATTTAATATAGGAAATGTACAACTTTCTGATAAGGAGCTTCCACAAAAGGTGTCAGACAGAAAGCTACAGCTTCTCTATGATCTTGTAGCTTCTAAGAAATTAATGACATATTTAGAAAGAAAAAAGTGAGCTGGAAATTGTGGCAGGGAAAACTGTGTGTGTAGTGGGATATGAAAAAAGGAACAGTAAAGGAACAGTAAATGGTAAATTCATGCCATTGCTCCCAAGAGTTCTTAAAGTTACTGTAATTACTACTTAATATGTCAGTCATGAAACCATATTTGCCCTTGCTGCTACTAAGTGTATTAAAATCTATAGCCAACTAGCATACATATATTATATCTAATCACCAGAGTTCCAGAGCTATATCAGAAAAAGACCACAAAAGGAAAAAGAAACCCTTTCATAGTATAAAAGGGGAAGAGTAAGTATGAGGTTTAATACCTATAAATAGAAAACCAGCTAAAATAACTAAAATGCCTAATTACAAAAGCAGATTCTTGAGTCAGAGTAATGTGTCTTATATGATGCTTGGCAAAACTACAAGTCCTGAAACCTAGGAAATCCCAGGTTCCTAGACTACAAACTATTTTTTTTGTTTATTTTCCCTGGATGTAATGGCATTATCCAGGCATGATGTTCTTTAGTCTCCCTCTGTATTGTAATCGTCAGCTCTTTGAACACTGAACAGCTCTGGAGGATTACTGTTTTGATACTTTCTGCTTTATCATGCAGTAGTAGCACTCTTAATCATGATTAAATAACCAGACTTCATTCATATAATATGTATTTCCTTCCAGTCCTCACATCAAGAAGTTCTCCACACTCTCGTGGCATAAGCTGTGCAGCACAAAACTGGCTCAAAACGTATGTGATATTAATATATGTATGTACCTTCATCTATCTCCTTGCTCACATAGGGAAAAGGTTCATTCCTTCTAAAAAAAGATGTTGCTGACTTCTTAATCACTTTGCCACAGACTTAGCTCTGGCAAACTGCTCCAGTGGATCCATCCACTATTTTGTATTTTTCACTCATATTTTAGGTAGCTGGTGTATTTGTAAGTTCTGTTATCCATTGCAGGAACAGGAGAGGGAATAAAGAAGGGAAAAATGTGTCTCTCTATAACCTGATGTTTACCTTGGTATATTTTTGTTTTTCAAAAAAATGAGTTCTGTGAACTCATATTGTTTGAAGTAACATAAAATTTTTTTGCACAGATTGTCTATTTGTTTGTTTGTTTGGGATGGGATTTGGAGGTGGATTTTTTTGCTTTTGAACTATCCATTTAATCATTTCAGTGTAGTGAATGAAACAGCTGACTGTATTCTTGGCCCACTTGATTGCATATGAAATGTATAGCATTCCCAATTGTATCAATTGATGGTTGAATAATAATCTGAATTGGCTAAAATTACATCATCTCTCTGCCTGAGGCATATAAATGGTCCTGCAATAGTGTACATACATTATGATAAAAGTAATTTTTATTCTGGGGAAGAATCACATAGATAATGGGAGTGGTGAACATATTCATCAATTTCAAGCAATAATTCACAGTTCAAGTATTGAAGAGGGAGAAAATTGTTTTATAGGTGCAAATACTAAGAAGTGGAATCCTCATTAACATTGTCTAATCTTTTTAGTTTGAACTACATCATTTATCTGAACTGCATAATTTAAAGGTCAGGCAAATCTTCCATTTTTAAATAAGAATACAGACCTTTACTTTCAGAACTTCAAACAGCCAAAAATCCGTTGTGGACAGTAGCCAAAAGTCTTGTCAGAGGGAAGGTTTTGATTTACAGGTGCTGAAAACTTTTCTCAGCCTCAAATGACCAGATTTTATTGCCTTTATAAGCAGGGATCTCTTAAAACAAACATTTCCTGAGGCAAGAAATTATTTTCTTATTAGGAGCTTCATCTGGTCATTCCAATGGCAGAGATTTCAGGGCAGTTTGTGTTGTGTTCAGCAAGATATCATGTTGATCAGACCTATAGAAGACATTTATTGCTTCATACACTGGGATCTCTTTTGGGATTCTTATTGAAATACATGCTATTTAATCATCTTCAGCCAGTTGCTGCATTGATGGCGGTGGGATATCAGCCAAAAAGCAGGGTTTAGGCTGAATGTAATACGAAATTATTTGGTTTGACTCTGACTGTTTTAAACTAATTTATATTTTAAAAAAAATAACCACAGAAAATAAATTTTAAGGTTTAAATTCCGTGGTCAAACTCTTAGTAAACATAAAATGTGTTTTAGATACGTGGACAAGGATGTTTCTAAAACATGTAAAGTTTGTTTGTTTGTGTATAATATTTATAGATTTTATAAACTGAAAAGCATAAACTTTATTAATTGAAATAAATACACTTTCCTGTTATGATTTAGAAATTATTCTAAGAATAAATTATTAAATTAACATTTTAAGATATTCTAGGTATAGATCATGATACTGGTCAATGCAACATTGCACACATTTAGGAACACTGGAGAACTGGAACCCAAGATTCTTATGCCTACATTTCTGATGAGTAATACCTTTCATGAGAGGCAAGATCAGCAAATCAAAGACACCAATCTTTTCATTTCCGCTTTTTGTGCCATCTGGGCAGCAAGAGCAAAATACCTCTTGATTTTGTTCAATCCTCCTGTGATTTGATTTCAGAGAAAAGATTCTCCACTGTACTCAAAAGTATCTCTATATCTTTGTATATACATCTATGAAGCAGGTTACCTCCAAAAGTCCTTTTGAAACTAAAATATTTAGTAATTCTTAGCTGAGAAACCACCAGGAAAAAATACAATAAATTTTTTTGAAAGGAAGCTTAATTATTGAAACCAATAAAGTGATGACTAAAAAGATTACTTAGGAGAGTTGTGTAACTCCTACATCAAGTAAATTGGCATGAGTTCAAAACAGCTGATGAGAAAGTAAAGAATTAATGGAATATATAAAAAGAGAAAAAGCGTGCAGTGTTTAATATGGTGTAAAAGTTGATTCTCTCTAAAAAGTGTCACCAGCTTAGCTATAGTGGTTAGGTCTCTCAGACTGACATTAGCCAATTAAATGTTGATCCGAGTTGCAGGGATGGAATCTTTAAATCCTCTCACTGATTGTCACTCAGCCTGTCATCTGTCCCATAGAAGAACATGTCTATCATGGATATATAGAATCTAGACAACTAGACTAACCAAAATGTTTAGTTTATAGATAAAGTTAAATGAATTGAGTGCTGAACGTGCTACCCAATTCAGTCAATATAAACCATATATGTCCCTTTGTTTTTCCCAAGGTTCAAGAGATACAAGTGTTGTAACAGAAGAGAGCACAACTGCAGTAAAACAACACCTGATAATATATGTATTTGACAATCCAAGAAAAAGACACAATATTTCCTTCTGATCTGAAGGAGAGGAACTGAAGACTTGGAAGACTGCTGTAAGACAATGGAAACACTCAAACAATGTATCACTCAGATTAACCAAATTTTAAAAAGACTTGCAAGTAAAATCCTTCATTTTATTTTACTATTTTGGAAAAAATTAATTTTCTATAAAATTATTTGTTTCTTGTTCTCTTTAAGTCGTGTCTTTAATATATATTTGGATTTCTTCTAGAATTCATTGGAGGACCACTTGCTGTCCTACCAAATAAGTTTCAAAACTATTTCCAATTACTACAAGCAATAGAAAACTAAATTAATACACTTTGTATCATGTTAGTAAAATGTATTTTCTTATGAGGCTTCTGAATGTGACACAATGAAAGCATATTTTACAGTAGGCTTTAAACTCAAAACAGTACAACCCATAAGTAAACAATTTTGGGGAACAGATTCCCTTTTAATTGTTTTACTGTTAACATAGATTTACCAAAGAATCAATAACAGAATTCATCCATGGGAAGCAGTAACTTTAATCAGCTTCACAGGATGGGCAGGTAAAGGATTAACTCATGTAATAAAATGAAATTAGAAAAGGAAAATCTTAATTTTCCCCACATGATACCTGATATTATTTCAGAGCAAGAAGTAGCTTACTTCTAGATTTCTACACCTAATTAAGCTTAAATACATTTTTCCTTTTCCTCTGCTTACCAGAGAATTTGTTTGTGTGCATACTCCCTGAACTATGACAGCACCTGTTGATAGGTTGCTGAACAGGCAAGACCCACAACACCTATCTCTATTCTCAGCTTAGCTGAACATATACTAATGTGTCTTTCTGGTCGATATTCCTCCTGGGAGATTTGATCAGGAATTGTCTTTTACTGTGACTGTATTTTGTGTTAGAATTAAAGCCAGTGGAATGATTAAGAGATTGGAGTATCTGACATGTAAGGAGATGTTGAGACAGCTGGGACATTCTAACCCCAAAAAGAGAAGGCTCAGGTGCGTTTTATCATTGTGTATAAATACCTGATGGGCAGGGGATCCAGGAAGATAGAGTCAGAATACTCTCAGTAATGCCCAATGAAATACAAATTGCAATACAGGAACCTCCACTTAAACATAAGAAAACATTTTTCTTGCTGTGAAGGAAGTCAGACACTGGAGCAGGTTGCCCACACAGGTTGTGGAATATCCATCCTTGGAAATAATTCAAAACCTCACCATACACTACTCTGACTAACCCATTCTAAGTGACACAATGATCTCTAGAGCTCCTGCCAACCTCAGCCATTCTGAAATTCTGTGATAGTTTCTAGCAGAGTTCTTTGGTCCCTAATGAGCGGTCCTATTAAATTTCACAATATGTGTGTAGATAGATAAATAGATAAATAGACAGTATTGAAGAAGATGGCTGTTACATAGTTTTGTGTTTTCACCAGCAATGGTCTTGACTATTAAAGCTTAGGTAATTTGTTGATTAGATCAGTAATAATACTGTAATCACTACAGTTATCATTATGCTTTAATTTTTGCTCCTATCTTAAATACTCTGGTTGAGATTCTTCTTGTATGTCTTTTTGTAATATGAGAATAATTTCCTCTGGAGATCCTTTTTATCCCCAGTACTGCAGATGGTATGTTAAGAGCTAGTCTGAACTAGCCTAGAAAAATACATGTTTCATATGACCAAAGTTAGGAGACATGAATTATTCCTAAATATCTCCTAGGAAAAAAAAAAAAAACAAACCCAAAAGTTAATCTAATTATCGTATAACTCAAAAGGGAGATTTGTTAGTACTGGCTTGGAAGTGTAAGGAAATATTTTTGGAGGTGCATTCTGAAGCAACATATTTTTCTTCTTAAAAAATCTGAAAAAACTTATATGTAATTTTTACCACAATATAGCATAGGACATGCAATTCCTTGTAAATAAGAAATATCTCTTGAGACATTTTCCTTGTCAAGAAAAGAAATATAAATCCCTTCTGGAAGTATGGGAAAAGAGAATTTTAATTACACTAAGCTGTGTGACAGTTTGCATTTGATAGCTTGACTTTTAATTTCAGTGGTTACTCACAGAGCACACTGCATTTGCTCAGCCATATGACATCTTATTTCTATTACAAAGATAAAGTTACATTTTCTTTTACAAGGCCAAATTGGTGAGGAGCAGTACTGATAAAATTGGCTTGGCATCAAGCACAAGAAACTATCATGCTGGGCTAACAACCAGTGTTGCTAGAATTCATGTTTTTGCAATGTAGCTGGTAAACTATGTAGTGCAGTGACTGAAGTTCTTCACAGCATACTTACAGATTTCCTATTTAGGACTTTTAAAGAAAGATGAGTATAAAAGAAAATTCCTACAAAGAATTTTTCCTCCTCACATAGGAGAGCCCTAAAAATCTCTCTAGTTTTTTTCTTTTTTACTTAAAAATAAACTAGATTCTTCTAGTCTGATTAACTCAAAACTTTTTAGATTATGTTCTTTGTATTTCACCGGCTTTTCATAATTACAAAGAATTTCTGGTCTTCATATGTATTTTAGAATTTTATCACTATTAAAAAGGGTAACTTTGAATGTTTTTCTTTGTCAAACCTTTTTCACAAATGTCTTTTTCCTTAATAAATATTAATATTGTCATTGCTGTTTATAATCAGAGTGACCACTGTCAGTACAGCACATGGGGAGTCAAATATATAATTCAGGTATCTAGATGTGAGGTCATCTTGATCTTACCCCCCCTTTTTCTTTTCATTTTCTTTCGTGCGTTATGGGAAACTTTTTGTCCAGTAAGGCTCCCAGGCCATTTTCTGTCAAGCTGCTTTCCAGTCAGCTGGCCTCATAATGTGTCTTGTTGCCTTGCATTAATCTTGTCCACATTTGGGACTCAGTATTTCCCTTTGTTGGGCTTTGTAAGATTCCTGTCAGCCCATTTCTATGACTTGTCAAGGTCACTTTGAATGGCAACTGAGTGGTCTGGTGGTACCACTACTTCCAGTTTTGCATAATCTGCAAAATTAATGAGAGTGGGCTCTGTCCCATCATCTGGTCATTAATAAAGATGTTTAAAAGTACTGGGCCCAACAGCAGCTCTCGCAATACATTACTGGTGTCTGGGATTCAGATGAATTTTGTGATGCTGATAATGAGCCTCAGAGCCAAGCATTTCACTTCTCAATCCACCTTTAAGTCCTAATCATTCTGCTGTGTCAAAAAAGCTTTTACTGCCCTGTCACTGAAAACTTTTTCAACCATTACATACAAGATCTGTTTTAGTACTTACAGTTAACTGTAAGACTAATACAGTTGAACTTTCTGTAAAAGATTTTTTTTTTTTCTGTAGCTGTAGGTGTACTTATTTGTACCGAATCATTAAAACTACAATGTTTAAGCTATATGATGTTATGGCTAGAGAATTATAAGATCCTCCCCATAGTGAAATAGAATCCATAGCCAGAATTCATACCTAAAGAGACATGAAAATAGTACAAAATGTGTTAAAATCATACCTTTTTATATTATTACTGAAATTTACCACTGGTGTTTGAGTAGTGGAAAAAGATACTCTGTCCATTCTTCAAAATATGACTGATCCTCCTACGTACATAAGAATATAGTCAAACAAAGGACCACTGCAGAGCTTCAACACTATAATCAAGACCTTCTTAATTTGTTGAAAAATCCTCAAATACAAACTACTATTTTTATTATTCTGGGAAACAATGTCTACCTGAATACTCTTTCCTCACTGAAGAATGCAATTTGTGGCCCACTGAGGTATTTCAGAATGGCATTTAAACACTCATTATGAAGTATTGAATATGCTATGTGTACAAAAAATAACATTTGAACATGAAATAAGAGATACAAAGAGTGCTTGAAAACTTATGAATATCCAGATCATGAACAGTTGAATACAAGTTTTTAAAGCAAAATATCCTTCTGACAGAAACAAGAAAGGTTTCTTTTCTCACACACCTACCCTTTACACAGAATAGCAGAGAACAGAATGGTTTCAAAGACTCATAACTAAAAGCTACTTTGGCATAAACAGCCAATTCATTCCCTCATATGGGAGTAATGCTAAAAGGAGTTTCAGCAACATTTTGTGGTCTGAAAATCTCTCGTACAGAACTGGAGCAGGAAAGTCCCTTTCCGCAAACACAAAATAGAGCGACCGACGGGCACTGCTTAGTGGTCTGACTAGAAAATGCTGAAGTGTGAACCAGAAGGGTCCAGTTGTAGGAGGTGGCAAACCAGTCAGTTCTGAAATATGACTTGATAACTCACAATTCAACTTCAAGAGTAGATGGATGTCTGGAGTGAATATTCTACCAAGTCCATCTGTGGGAACACTGTCCGTTTTACTCAGCTTACAGGATTACTATCATTCAGTCAAAAGGCAGACACTACATATTAATTTAAAACAGTTAAAAGAGTTGATTCAAAGCTAGAAATTATTTTATTTATGGCCCTTTTCTTATCCTGATATTATTTTGTATTTGCCTTCTCAAAGAGATCAAGTACTAATGGTAGTGGTGCTCATTGTTATCTGGTGGGCAATATTTCTGTGTTGTGATTAGTGATAATGAAATATTAAATTCTCCTGTCCATCATTATTTCAAATCTCTACAAAAGAATTTAAATTGTTAATTATGCTAAAAGTCTATTCTAGTATTTATAACTTCTCCTGCATTCATATTCCTGTACTTGATGATAAAGACTTCTTGTATAACTGGATGATCTGCACCCACTCTCTTCAGGAAAGCAGATAAGCTTATTTATGTCAAAACATTTAATTATAAAGCTGATCATGTTGCTTTAGTACATCTTCTAAAAAGTAAAAAAAAAAAAAAAAAAAAGCTTAAATTTTATCTTGGAAAGTCTTAAACATAAAATAGGAAATAGACATGTAATTTAGGAAGAAAAGTAACTTGGCAGTTCAAGGTAATTAATGAGCTTCTTATACTCTCTAATGATGAAAATGACTACAGTACCCAGAAAAAAGTATCTTTAATATGCTATAAAATTATGACACATAATGAAAAGCTGTTTCTAAAACATATGCAATTAGTAATTGTGGTTTCACTTCTGTTCATAGCTTTGCACTTCCCAACAGTTAACAAAATAATATTGTAAAATAAACATCCATAGTAGAGATGGTTAACAAATAGTGTTTTGTTCAGTAAAATATTGTTATTCCCCACACTTTTTGTACTACTATTTGCATGGAGATGGATGAACACAAAATCAAATTAAGTAAAATGGAGTTTTCACTAAGAATTTATTTGCTTTACATGGAAGGAAGATGAGGGTTTTTTCGTCAAGGTAGTTACACTGTAAATTAAGGGTCATTAAATCTGGGATTGCCTTATTTAATGTGATGTGGAATGTCCTCTAGGGAGGATAGGGGAAACTTGCAAAATTATGAAATGGTCTGAGTTTCACAGAGATTTGTTGTGATTTTTGCACTTCTGTGAGTTCTAAGTAGGAATGTAAAAGTGAATTAGAGTGAAATAAGTACTACCAGTGAATGTAAGGAAGAGTTACGCTACATATTTCAGATATACAATCATGCTCTGTGCTGGGTTTTGGATGGAATTTTTAAAAAATGCTAGGTGATGGGGCAAATGTATGATGACAAAAACAATTAGAATATTAATACACATAAACAAAAAGGGCAAACAGAGTGACATTTTCAAGAGTTAGAGCAAGTTAGAAATTCTATGTGTGCTGAATGAAGAGTTGGAAAAACAGTTACTATGGAAATCTTTAAACTGAAAGTCCAAGATGAGCACAAAATATTCTTCAGCAAGAATTCAAAGTCAGTAATGGTTAAGTCATACATATCGTGCATTGCAATGTTTTCTGTCCCCACTGAAGAATCTGCTTTGTTGGCATCAACATTCTGGTTCCATTTGCACACTGCCTGCGTTCCTGTAGTGTGCATTTGGATTACATAAAGATCACAGTTATCTGCTCAGCTAAATGAGTGATGAAAATGAGACACCGGCCTAGGCTGACAGTGCCTTCCAGTTACACTGTTCAACAAATACCTGCAAACTTATGACTAAAAAGTTCAGGTAATGACAAAAAGCATACTACAGGAATTCTGGCAGTGAAAACAATAACTATAAAATTCCAGTTATATGAGGTCTTCTAGAGTACTATAGAGTTAAAGGAAAAGCTGTCTACTCTGATAACTGTTAGACCTCAAAACCAAGAATGAATATCTACCTGCTTAACAAAGAATTGTCTGAATTTTGTTTTGGATAGAAGATCCATTGCTTTGTTAAAAAAAAAAAAAAAAGTTTGCTCTAGATGCAACTAAAGGACATTTAACATAAACAAAGAAAACCATTCAACATTTTAACACTGATCTTGAGTTCTTACTTGAAGGAAAGCTGACACAAGTGCAGGCATTCAAAATAATAGTGAATAATAGTGAAAAATCTCTATTCCTAGATGACTTAAAAATTCCTAATTACTTATAATGGCTTTTGGTAAAATACCAGGGCTCCAACCCATACAAAGAAAACAAAAAGTCTCCTCTACCACTGATTTAGGCATTAGAAAACTTGTAATTGCATCCTGCGGGTAGAACTGAAGTTGATTTGTTTGAACAGAGAAGTTGAGAGCAGTGAGCATTTTAGAAATGAGTAAGAATTTGAAGATGGTGAAGAGCCAGTGATGAAAACAAGAGCTATACAACTGTAAAGACAATAGTAACAAAGGTCAAGAGAAGAAAACAGTAATCACAGGGAAATTGTTCATGTATCAATTACAGATAAGTATTACAAAGGCATCTTTTTTAGAGGGTATCTTTGTCTTACCTTTTCTCCTTGGTTTGATGTGATAGTTAGTTTTAAATTTTTGTTTATTTTCTATTTTGTTCTGGGCAATGGACTCCACTGCAATTACGCATTATGAGAACACTGCCACCTTTTGTCAGATACAATGTTTTTTACTGAGCAAACAGAGAACAAATGTTCCCTATTCACAGTCTTGTATTTGTGGATCCCTTTCACTGTATGCCATAGGATGAATTTGAAACTAATTACCCTTTAGGCACTATATTTTGTTTTACATTTTTGTAGGAATGAGATCTAAAGCCATGAGATATGTGTTGAAGGGATTTCCGTGAGAAAGGAATTAATGTGGGCATGCTAGCATGCTGGTGGAAGTGACAGGTTATCAGGCAGAGGACAGATAACTCTTATCTCTGCCTCTGGGGGTCGGAAGAGGGAGTGATACCAATATGTCACAGTTTTGTTCCACCCTTACACAAGACCCACAGCTTTCCCAAACAAAACTCTCTATATCTGTAATTCACATGTAAAGTCTCTGCCCCCCTCCCCATTATGACAGAAATTTGGCATTTGAAATCCCCTATGGCAGAGGATGAGAATGCACACCCACTTTCCACACAAGTGAACAGGCTGGCTCCTCTCTTCTCCCCAAAGCAGGGATGTCTCTTTGATAAGATTTGAGTCTCGGACTATGTCAGATGGCACCCAGATGAAGCTTAATAGATTGTTAAGTTAAGCTCAATGGATTGCCAATTGGTTGTTCTTTTTTTCAGTATGCATATTTAGCATTAATGCAGTAAGTGCCTCTATCAATGGCAATTTCTGAATTCATATTTTCTTTGCTTAAATAAACCTCACTATTGGCGCATCTGTGGTTGTGAAAGATTTTTTATTGAATGTGACCAGGCTGGTAGTGTCTACTTGCTATAATTAGAAATTAAGCATAGCCACACCCAAGTTTAGATAAGAACAATTTACTGGAAGCAGCAATGAAATAAGAAAAAAACCAGTAAAAACAACAATACTAATAACAAAGGGTATAAGACAAAGAAACTATTTACATGGAAAACCTGCAACAAATACCAACCACCTCTTCCAGACCAGACTTTCTCCAGAACAGAACTCACACCTTCATCTCAGAAGCAAGAGTTCCTTTTCCCCTGCCCTTGGCAAGGACATGAGGTGGTACTGGCCGTGCTCCCTCTCAGCTATTGCAAAAAATTAGCCCTCTCCATGTCTGAAACTAGAGCAATAATATGAAGAAAAAGCAGTCACTTAAATTTGTCAATCTAATAAACAGAACAAAGTGACTATAATAGTAGTAACCTTCACTCTAATCCGTTTTATTTGTGTGATATGCATGGTTAAAGGGGGATTTTTTAGGCATTAAATCCAACTTCACCCAGTGGCCATGAATTACAACAGAAATTTCAGATCACTGATATGTCCTGTTTTGGTCTGTTTCTGTCATGGGAATGGCTTAGAGATGGATGGATAATTGAATGTAAAGGATTTTAGGACATATTTTTCTTAGAAGACAAGATGAAAGACTAATGGCTGAGATGTCAGTTTGCCATGGTTTGAAGGCAATATTTAAAGTAACACTCCCTTTAAAAGCTTAGTCCACTTCCCATCAAGAGCACTGCTTTGTCACCTGACTCATTGTCTCAGTTTGAAGACAGGTGTCTGCTAAGGAAGGTGTAAACCTCTCTTAGAACCCACAAATGTGAACCCCCCTTCCATCCAAATTATTATAACTTTGAAATCAAGGGCTTTCAGGCAAAGATATGGGGAAAGAAATAACAGTTCTTTACTAGTATCTATGGCAAAGCAAACAATCAACAACAACAGTGGCAATAACAAACAAACAAACAAAAACCAGAAGTCGCGGTGACAGAAGTCTCTGGGCTGCCAAG